>JAODAL010024210.1:0-61042 GCA_025379985.1 Phyllomedusa bahiana | reverse complement strand
AAAAAAGACTTTTAAAAAAATATGCCAACCTTAGTAAAAATTTGGTTGCTAGTTATAAACTATTTGTGGTGAATAATTATCTGTCTTGCACGCAGAAATTTTGCAACTTTCAAAATCGCAAATTTTTATGAAATTTTGATATTTTTCACAAACAAACAAGGATTGTATGGATAAAAATTTCTTACTAACTTAAAGCACAATGTGTCACGATAAAACAATCTCTGAATCACATGGATAGGTAAAAGTGTTAAAAAGTTATTCTCACATAAATTGACACATGTCAGATTTCAAAAATAGGGCTGTGTCAGGAAGGTCAAAACAGGCTGGGTCCTTAAGGGGTTAAATATATTTAAAAATGTGTCCAAATGATAGAAAAATATATGCAAATTATATGAACAAATATGTATTTGCATAAATCTGCAAACATTTTAGATAGAATTGGTATTTTCCTTACCTTTCTGCAGTATGTTTCTCCCCTATTCTTGCCAGCAGGCCACCTATAAATGTTCATGAAGCCCATGTAATGGAACTGATTAAAGAGCCTTCACAAGTGATACAGCTGTGAAACCATGTAAAGGGGTAACTTGAATGTCTCTCAGTGTTTGCTGTCAAGGTCAACAAGGATTGTTTAGTCATTTTGTGGTGTCTATTAGTTATTTGTGGATTGTGACAAGTGGCTTAATTTTTTATAGTGCCAATTTTGTCTGCATTTTATATGGATACAACATACTGTGTTTTCATGTGGTGGTGGCTTTAATATGGCAGCATTACAAGAGGTTGCAAATTCTGTATGTGAGTCCTAACCTGAGTAGAGCTGGGAGGAAGGGGCTTGTGGTAGGCCAGGGTGTTGTAAAATGGTAGAAAAGAGCATCTTTCCAGGGCCGGGACGATAGGTAGGCGAAGGTAGGCGATTGCCTTGGGCCCCACTTCATCCCAGGCAGAAAAGGGGGCACAAGAAGGCATGGAGTGAGCTGAATTTTCAATTTGGAGGCGCTTTGAGCTTTATTTGCCTAGGACACCAGAATACCTTGTCCCAGCCCTGCATCTTGCCCATGCGCTGTGACAACATCGGTAACATCCGGTAGGTGCTGTCATTGAGACCCACTTAATGGGACCAAAATGCACAATAAGCACTTCAGAATCAGGTTGGCAAATGCCAACCGAGTTCTGGATGTGGTAATGTGGAACAGTTGCATGAATGATGGCTGAGAGCCGTCAAAATGGATAAGCACCATGCACTGTTCAAGAATTGTGTTTTTGTACATCAAATGTGTAATTGATATGCTTTTGACTAAAGGGGAATGGGGAATTTTTTTAAATTTTTTCTCTTTTTTCCCCCGGGACGGGGATTTTTTTTTGGGGTGCATCATAACGGTTTGTCAACCGTGGAAACCCCACCTGTTTCACTGTTTTTGCAAAAAAAAGTTGGGAAAAAAAAGTTTAAAACATAAATTGAGAGCAGACCAGAGAGAAAGACAGACTTTCCCTACCCTCCAACCCTTTGTTTATCAAGCCTTGTTTTAAGAGGGGTGATTTTAATTTTTTCACTAGTCTCTCTTAGGGCCCGAAATATGCTTTGTTTTTTTTTTTTCAAATTTCCCCTTTGGCAAAAAACTTTTAAAATTTTTGGTTTTTGCTCCATTAAAGTGTTTAAAGCAGGAGTTTTTTTTAAAAATAAGTTTTACCCTTTTAGGAAAAAATAAATACATTCACACACAAGTTGGACTGCAGTGCATAGAGCGTGTATATTTTAAAAGAGTGATCCAGGCTCTGTGCCAGTGTGCATGAGCCCTTACTGTACAAAAAATTTTTGACCCTGTAGCTACCTTTTCTAGGGGACTTTGGTCTGAAAAGGGCTGGCCCTTGATTTTTACCCAATGATATTGCTGTGATGAAAATAAAAGTATACTATCTTCTTGAATTAAAATGTGCATAAATATAGCAGAATGTAATATGCATATTGCACTTTACTCAGACAACTTTACTCAAAAGGGCAAATGTTGCTCAAGGAGAGGCACCATAAAGCTGTGTGGAAATGTACAAGACAATTTTTCCTCACAAAATGTAAAAAACTTTAAAAAATACACTCGTTTGGGCCCACCATTGGCAATACACTCACTTAGGGACCCCCATTGCCCCCTATTGGGTGATTCGGGATTAAAATTTATACAAAAACTTTTCTTTGGGGGGGCCTTCCCAAATGGGGGAAACCAATTATCCATTTTGACCCTGTTTCCCAAAATTGGGGAAACTAAATTGAGGGGCAAACACTCTGAAACAGCTGTCGGGTAAAAAGGGGAAAAGGGGGAGGGAAATTATTGCTGACACACTTGCATATTCACTTTTTATGTAGCTCACTGTTGCTAGAGTCCTGGAGTGTGAGGAAACTGCTGGACTGCAGTATCAGTGATCCAAGTCAATAGCTTTAAATCCTGCAACTCCATGAAATCCACTTCTGTATTTAAAGCCATCAAGAAATATATAATAAAGGCAAACACTCCACTATAAAAGACACATCTGTTTCGGTCCTTGTGCACAGCATGAAAGCATTGCATACATCACACCTATTATAATAACAAATTAGATATGTGTCCAAAAGTCCAAAACACTAACATGCCTATATACAAATCATAATAGTGCAACCTAAATAGCATGCTAGTAAATTGAGAAGAAACGGAATGCTTGACTTACAAATACATCGAAACATAGCAATGCGGGTATAAAACTAGGAAGCACTATGAACATCATGTGTACCCATTCAAAAGTAGGTTTGATTTTTAATTTTATACCTGCATTTTTATGCTCTGACGTATTTGTAAGTCAGGTATATAGTTTCTTCTCAATTTACTGTTCTGCCATTTAGAAAGCACTATTATGATTTGTATATAGTTGCAATTTAGGGCCACATGTATGAAAACTGTCTGGGTCTAAAACTCACTTTGTTGCCCATAGCAACCAATCAGAGCACCTCTCTCATTTCATATAGTGCTCTGGAAACATGAAAGGGGTGCTCTGATCGGTTGCTATTGGCAACAAAGGGAATTTTAGACCTAAACAGTTTTCATACATGTGGCCCTTAGTGTTTTGCACATTCAGAAACATGAATCAAATTTTTTCATTGATCCTTTTGTTTTTGGCACAGGTCTTGTTTTTGCAACTCTTTTATGCTGTGAATAGAGACCATTGTGGTCCGAAATGCATGTCTTTTTAATGGCTTTAAATAAAGAACACAGACACAGGTCCGTACTCACAGCTCTATGGCTGGTCAAAAAGACATTCCTAATATAAAGCAATATTACCCCAGTGCTACATAGAAGAAATTGCACAGATGTAGATTACTGATGAACAATTGCTCACACGCCTACTAACCACCAGGGGGAAAACTGCTTAGCAAAAAACTGCAGGTTGGATAAGTACCAGTTCCCACCAGTATTCAGAAAAACATAGTACCATACAGGAGAGATTGCTCAAATGCAAAAATACTGATAAACAACAACTCACACACCTAATACCCATGAGGGGGTGATTGCTAGTATTATAATTGTACAAAAATAAGTGCCAGTTATATAGTGATTTGTGGTGCACCATGTTGACTTACAACCAATTTATGACGCCCTAACTATTCAATTGAGCGGTTTGCCCAGTATATTTCAAGTGTCCAACTAAAAGTACTGACACCCCCTGCTTCCCAGTATTACAGGGTAAACTTACATACCGAAAAAAATATCAAACATGTTAAAATTTGATATTTTGGCTGAAATCCGCAAGCTTGCAACCCACATCAAGGGTCCTCATTGTCTTGTCTTTGCATTTGAACAATCTCGCCTATATGGTACTGCCGTTTTTCTGGTTACTGGTCTGAACTGGTTCTTATCTAATGTGAAGTTTTTTTTTAATTAAGCAATTGCCCCCCTTCTTGATAGGATTTGTTTATCACTAAACTACCCAATCTCTCCCATATAACTCTGGATGTTTTTTTGTCCAGCCATTGAGCTGTTACTATGGCCTTATGTCTGTGTTTTTAGGTAAATAATGTCCCATTTTTCTGTAAGTTTTTTCAAAATAAAGAAGTGGATTTTATGAAGGTGCTGGATTCTTGAAACTTTGAAGTTATCGTCTGCAGATGGGTACTGGCCTGGCTTTGTACACCTAATAATGCCTCAAGGCTCAGTGAGTCGGATTTAACTGAACGCTACATCCAGTAAGGGGCGCCTGAGTCTTAGTTTTTTTCCCTTAAGCTTATTTGTAATTATTCAAATTCAAATTGGCATTACTGCATGTGGTGTTACACATCTTAAAGTTGATGATCACTGATATTACCCAGTATTTTTTACCCCCTACAAAAAAAAAGATGAATAGTGGGAATTAAATCGTACTACAAGTATTCTTCACTTCAGATTCCACAGTATCTTATCTAATATGTTTAATAAAAAGAAGACCAGGTATGCATTAGATTGATCTTAATGTTACCATAGCTGCCTCCACCTTTGTTTCCCAGTACACAGCATTTTTTACTTTCCTGTCATGACAGCCTCAAGTTCCTATTTCCCCTTTTCCCTTTTCCCTAAAAAATAATCTTTTTTTGTTTAAGGTTTATTACATGGAAAAGTCCCGACCCCAGATTGAAAGTGGGTTTTGAAATTAAATCTCGGGGCTGCAAATTTTGCAGCCTTAAAAAAAACCAAAAAAAAAAAAAAAAAAAAAAAAAAAAAAAAAAAAAAAAAAAAAAAAACCCCTTATTTTAAGCAAAAAAAAAAAAAAAAAAAAAAAAAAAAAAAAAAAAATTGTATATTGTTGCAGACTTGGACATTATCCGTATCTCTAGATTGAATTACAGAAATTGTACACATCCCAGTTGTCACATTGTACTATACAATTAGGACTGGGAGGAATGGACTTTTTCTTGCATCAAGAGATTTTATGATCATTTTCCTAAATCAAAAGTTAGTTACGATGACATACTGTTATGTGACATAAAATAATAAAGTCTGGTTAAAAATACTGTTCGTGGCTCTGAGGAGACTGCAAATAAAACATTTTGCTGTTTTGCCTGAATCATTGTCTGCTTTGGAACTCCAAAACCAAAAAGAAAAAAAGGGGAAAAAGCCCCCGCTCAGGGTAAGCCCTGCGCTTTACTAGGGCGTGCTCCGTCAAATTCCATTTGAAAAAGGATATTATTTATAGTTTTTGGGCAATGTTTTTAAAAATTATATTTCATTTTTTTAAAATAAAATTTATAAAATTTATATTACATTGTTTTGGTGTAATTTACAAAGCTAAAGTTAAAAAAATTAAAAAAATGAAATAAAACTTTCTATTCCATTACAATGAAAGTTGTTGGGGGAATGTGGGCCTAAAAAAAAAAAAATTTTGGGGGGTTGGGTTTTTGTGGGTTTTGGGTTGGGTTTTTTGTTTTTGTTTTTGGGTTTGGTTTTGTGGGGGGGGGGGGGGGGGAAAAATTGCTTTTGTAAAGGGGGGAAAAGGAACCACAAACAATTTTTTGGTAGGTCCATTCATTTTAAAAGGGCTTCTTTATTATGTACAATGTTAAAGGGGTTGTCTGTTTGTTTTGTTTTTTTAAACAAATCAACATTTTATTGGGCAGCGAAGGGAATAAAATTTAAATAAATAAAAGATTCACCTTTCCCAAATTTGGGTCTGTTCCAGTGGGTGATCTCCCCAAAAAAAATGTTCACTGCCAAAATGACCCTACGGGGGGGGTACAGGCCTAGTGGTCCCTTTTTTGTTTTAACAGCATGTGACCACTGATTCCTTTTGATTGGTTTTCAGAGTGGTTTTTAATGATTGTGACTAGAGAAAGGGCGAAAATTTTCCCCAAAATTTGTTTCGTTCACTTTCGGGCCCAAAATTTTTTCGGCAAAAAAAAAACTTTGTTCCCAAATTTCTTTGGGACGAATCACCCTTTAAAAAAAAAGCTATTTCCAGGGAGCAGAGAGCCTGCAGGGTGCTGTTGAAAGTTGTGTCCCTTTCTTAAATATGCAGAGGGAAGGGTTGGGTTTTGGGCTTCATGCAATGTTTGTTTTAGTAAGACACGCACTGACTTTCCGCCCCTCTTAAATCGCTTACTCTAAAAATTTTTCCCCCCGGGCCCCTTTAAAAGGGCAAAACTGACCCAAAAAAATGAAGCGGGAATGTTGCCTGATAAAAATATGCCGAGAAAGCTGGGGAAAAAAAAAGGGTGAGAGCTAAAGGGGGCAAAATTTGTGACAAGTTGGAGGGGACGGCGGGAGCCACCAGCATGAGGGCAGGCAGTGGGACAATGACATTTTGGAGGTGGCACAAATAGGAGTAGGCCACGAGGGCACAATGGGCACAGTGTGGAGTCCCCGGCAGCAGGGGCCCCTGAGGGCAGAAGGGCACAATGGGCAGAGTGTGTAGGTCCGGGATCAGCCCCAGCAGCAGCAGAGGTAAACAGTGGCACCAAAGACAAAAGTGTGGGGTCACGGGGAGCCCACAGCAAACAGCATGGGTCAGACAGGGGGCACAAAGACACAGTGTGGGGTCACGGCAGCAACCACAGCCAGCATGAGGTCAAAGGGGTGGCAAAAATGACTTCTGGGGGTTGGCAAAAACGGGAAGTGGGGCCCACAGAGTGGGACAATGACACAGTGTGGGGGTTCACGGCAGCACCCCACAGCAAACATGGGGGTCAGACAGTGGAAAACAATAAACACGGGTTTTGTGGGTCACGGCAGCACCCAAACAGCAGCACATGAGGTCAACAGGGGGCACAATGACACTGTGTAAGGCCCACGGCAGCAGCCAAAAGCACAGAAATGAGGTCAGGCAGTGGACAATAAACATTCGGGGAGGGGCAAAAAACAGGGTAGGCCACAAGGGGGACAATGACACAGTGTGGGGGTCACGGCAGCAGCCACAGCACAGCATGGGGGTCAGGCAGGGGCCACAATCACATTTTTGGAGGGGAAAAAACCCCGGGATAGGCCAAAAGAGGGGGACAATGACACAGTGTGGAGGTCACGGCAGCACCACGCACAGAAAGAGGTCAGACAGGGGAAAAAATGACCCCAAGTGTGTAGGTCCCCCGGGGGAGCACCACAGCAGCACATGAGGCCAGGCAGGCACAATCCCCTTTCCCGGGGAGGTGGAAAAAAACCGGGGATTGGCCACAGAGTGGGACAATGACACAGTGTGGGGGGTCACGGAAAGAACCCCACAGCAGCAGCATGATTTTCCAACAGTGGCAAAATGACACAGTGTGTAGGTCACAGGCAGCACCACAGCAGCAACTGAGGTCAGACAGTGGCACAATACACAGTGTGGGGCACAGCAGCAGCCACAGCACAGCATGGGGGTCAGGCGTGGCCAATCACATTCTGGAGGGGGCAAAAACAGGAAAAAGGGCCACGGGAGGGGGCAATAAACAAGTGTGAGGTCCCCGAAACAGCCACAGAAGCACCCTGAGGTCAGACAGTGGAAAAATTTAAAACAGTTTTGTAGGTCACGGCAGAAAGCAGCATGAGGTCAGACAGTGGCACAATGACATTCTGGGAGGGGGCAAAAACGGGAATGGGCCACAGAGTACCCCAATACACAAGGGCCAAGGTCACGGCAGCACCCAAGCAGCAGCAATAGGTCAGAAAGTGGCAGAACACATTCTGGAGGGGGGAAAAAAAGGGGAGTGGGCCAAAGGGAGTGGCACAATGAAAAGAGAGGGGGGGGATGGCCAGGACCCAACAGAAATGAGGTCAGAGAGGGGGCAAAAAGACACAGTGGGGGGTCCCCGGGAAAGCAGCCACACAGCACAGGAGGTCACACAGTGGCACAATGACACAGTGTAAAGTGGGGGGCAATACCAGTCCCGGGTTTAAAGATGGTTGGAGGCAAGGGGAGAAACTGTCAGAAAGATGTGGGGATCAGGCGGGTGGCAAAAACAGAATAGGGGCGAGGCAGGTAGTTTGAACCCAAATTTTTTTTCCTCACATTTTTGGGTGGGGCCCGTAAAGGCTGAGGGTAGCCCGACCCCAAAGGGCCCTTTGGTGGGGTGAAACCCTTGGCCAACCCCACGACTGTTTCCCATCTTGAAAAAGGGTCGGGAATTTTTCCACTTTTCCCCCCGTGGACAAGCGGGTTCCCCTTTGGGGGAAAACGAGGGCCCCCCCGCCGCACTGAACCCCCCCGCTCGATCCCAACAAATGGCCGGGCAGGACAGCTTCCCACGGGCAAACTCGGAAAAGTTGCGGCCAAAAACCTCCATTTGGTTTGCCCATTATTTCCGGGCGATTTTTCTAACGGGGGGTTTGGAAAAGAGTGTTTTCCAAGTAGGCCACCACCTTTTGGTTTTAAAGGGCCCTGTTTCCAGTCCTGTTTGCTGCGCTGCTCCCTGGCGACTGCCCCCCTTACTAGGGGGGGTGAAGGAAGCGCTCACCCAGTGACCCAGCCCTTGGGTTTCCCGGCTGATGGAGGGAAATTTTTTTTGTTTCCGACCCCCCCCCCTTTAACCCCTGGCAGCCGCGGCGGGTAGTCCCGGACGCTGAAAAAACCCCCCCGGGTCAGACCGGTCAGGGGAAAGGGCCCGATGCCCCCAAAATGGACCCCGGGCCCAACTACAAACCGGAGGTTTTCCTATAGAATTTGAGTTTTTTTTTCCCCTCAATAGCTGGGAAAAAGGGGAATCCCTTTTTTTGACCGGTAGCGAGGGTCCAATGGGTTTGGGAGACCAGAAGTCACCCCCTCTGCCCAGAGGGCTGCCTATTCGGCTATCACAAACCGGGCCCAAATCACATGCTGCGGCCCAAACAGCAAAAAGGGTGACTCCGAGGGGCCCCCCCTGCCTCCATCCTCCACTGTATCTGCCACGGTGCTTTGCAGGTCATCCCCCCTCATCTTCCTCTTTCCTCCATCTAGCTCCTCCACTGCTCCTGCCCTCCTCCTTTTTCACCTGGGTAAAAAAATCCACTTTTTCACCAAACAATGCTTCAGCTCCAATGTCCCCTCCCCCCTTTTTAAGCCCCCAAACCGACTCTTTGGGGCCCCGCGAGATGAAAAGTTCCCACGCTCCAGCCCCTGCCCAGACAGTTTTTTCCCAGCATCTGTTCCAGGAAAAATGAAGCAGTGGAATGACGTTTTTTTCATCCCGAGCCCCGGGGCGCTGACAAATAACGTCGCCCCCCTCAAAAGGCCTCAACAAACGGCAAGGTGTCACGCAGAGCTGCCACTGCCTGACACCCAAAGTTACACAGGGGAGTACTTCTGTCTCCCCTGGATCATAAAAAAATGGGTTAAGGGCCCCCTTTCTTCTTTTCATACAGCCGGCCCCAACATGGGGCGGGCTGAATTCCAACGGGGGGAAAAAACATCGCATATCAGATTGGTTTGGGGGAGGCCTTTTTTCCGGCTGCAACCCCGGAGGAAGGGTTTTCCCTTTTGGTTTTAAAAAAAGGAATGGTTTAAACTGCATGCATAGTTTCCTGGCCTTTTTCCCAGAATTTTCTGAAGATCTTTTGGAAAAGACTTCGGGAACCTTTTAAAAACAACCAGATTGAACACGTGCGCCATGCAGGGCGCATGGCCCCATCCCCCCCGGGTGCAGCGCGGACACCATGTTCCCCCATTGCCCCAAAACCCAGGGTTCCGTTTTGGGCAGTTGGCACGGAAAAAAACCACACATCGATTTCTTCGGGCATGACGGGGAGCAGTTCCTCCCCTGTGTGACTTCGTTCGCCGAGGAAAGCCAGGTGTAAACTCGTAAACACCGCTGTCCCAAAAACACATGGGGAAAAGATGGAGCTTACTTGGGGGAGGCTGAGATGGTGGTGGAAAAAGAGGAGGCGGACATTGGCGCAGGGGGCTCATTTTACAACCTGGAGGAAAAGCGGCTTTCTCCGTCCAAGTTTTTGGGTGTGCCGGGGGCCGGAATACATTCACCCAGGGGCCGTAAAGGACTTTACTGGCCCAAAACCGTATTACAGCTCCGACTTCCGCGCGCCGGCACCTTGGAACAAACCGAAAAGCTCCATGACTGGCCCACCTTCTGTTCTACAAATTTATGAAGTGTTTGGTTTAAGGGGGCCTTTGGAAAAAAAATTTTTAAGGGTTTGGGAACTCTCCATCTGGGCTTCGGCCCCAACCCCATTATTCCTGAACTTTTGCAGAGTCCACCTTTTGGGGAAAAGGGAGGGGCGGCAGTACCAAACAACTTGGACAGGACACGGTCACTGTTTGCCCCTTGGGAAGGGTTTTGGACGCATACTGTTGTCTTTTTGGCAATCGCCCCCAAAACGACCCCGGCCCCAAATGAATACGAGGACAGGGGGCACTGGACGGGAAATTGATTTTCAAAGAGAAACAGCTCCCTTCTGCAGAGGTGGGGACCTTGACTGGCTGCAATGGCATGCGTGCCACTGGGCCTGCTGCAGCTCCCTGTTGCTGCGGCGGCGGGATGGACCACCACATCTCCCCCAAAACTTTTTCCTCCCGGGCCCCGGGAATGGGGGCGCTTTGTGTTAAAGGGCAGGGCTGGGGTGTCAACGTTAGCTCCCTGGCCAGGGGGCTTCCCCTTTTTTGGTTTACAATTCTCCATATACCCATATTCGGCTCCCCCGGGGTGTCTTAGCAAAGAACCCCACACCGGGGAGTATGGGTTTTTAAAAACCGCCAACGCTCCGCACTGGTGACTACTCCCGGGCCGGCTCCCTTCGTTTACCCCCCTGTCCGCTACTTTCTTTTTTTTTCCCCGGGTGGCCGCGGCCCCCCACCTCACACTGCTGCTTTTCCTGCTGATTTCACGGCCACAAAACCCCCACTTGCTGGCTGCGCCCTGCCTGACCCCAAAACTGACGCCCTTTTTTCTCTGCAATGATAAACCCTTTTTCCCTTTCCCCCGGGGCTCCCAAGGGGGCGGTCGTTTTACATCTTAAACTTTTTGTGTTTCTTTCTTCACTGCGCCCCTAAACCACCGGCCCTTGGTAGCAGGGGGCTGCCCCCTTAAAAAAAACCATACCCCCCCCATGCCACTGTAAACATCTAACTTTGCCCCTCCCCTGCAAAAAACAGGGGAAAATTGGCCCCATTTCGGGGGCTGCCAAGTACTGCTGACTGCCCTCCTAAAATTTTGTTCATCCCCCCTATATAGTGGCGCTGAGCCCAGACCACAAAGTGGGAACTCGGGCTGGGGGAACCGGTTTTAACAGGGGGCGGGTTGGGGACAGGTTTGGGGGCCCCGCTGACCCCTCCCCGGGGCCCAAAGGCCAACAAAAGGGGGGTGTCTGACGTTCCCACCGACATTGGGTGGGGGGTTTTCAGATGTCATCTGGGAGGAAGTGGGGTGACCTAGTCCAACCAACCCTGGGTTGGGTAGTCAGTTTCACGGCCCACTAGATGACAGGGGGGCATTTTTGGGCCCCACCGAGTGACCCCGTTTCACTCCCCCCCTTTCTGTGCTGCAACCTGGGGGCCCGGAAAGTTTGTGCCCCCCCCTGCCACTCACAAAGGGGAATACCTCCACCCCTCTGTCTGCCCTACTGTTTTTTTCTAAAATGTAAAAACCTTTTGATGAAGATATCTGTAATGATAAAAACAAAACCCCGTATTTGAAAGCCAAATGAACCCAAATAAAAAAGCTTGGTAACCCTTTGGGGTATAAATTGCGTTCCACAAAAGGGCAGGAAAAAATGACTTGTAAAGTGCCGGGAAAAAAATTTTTGGTAAATTTTTTGAAAATAAAAAACACAAACAGGGTTAATTAACCTCGGATATGAAATTTTGATACAAATTTTTTGGGGCGGGGAAAAAAAAAGTTTTTTTTACTGAGTACAAAATGCAAAAACAACGCTTAATTTTTCCCCTGGATTTAAATTGCGCCAAAGAATTGAGGGAACCACAAACTACTAGCTTTTTTAGCGTGTTTTCAAATTTTCGTGTTTTTTAAAGCCAAAAACAACAAGAGATAAAATTGTAAAATTTAAACCTTTTCTTTGAAAATTTTTGGGTACGGAAAAATTTTTTTATATTTTTTTTGCGGTGAAAATGACCAATTTTTTTGGGGTCCCCCACAGCTGGGAAAAACAACGCTTTTAAATTAAACCCCCGGATGTAAATTTTTCGCCAAAAAAAATTTACCCCAAAAACTAGTAGCTTTGTACGGGTTCCAATTTTCGTTTTTTTTCTTTCGCCAAAACAACAAAAGGGTTAAAAGGGAATTAACCTTTGCTTTGAATTAAAGCTACAGGGGAAAAAAGTTTGGTATTTTGGGAGTGAAAATGACGATTTTTTGGATCACCACACTGAAAAACAAAGCATAATTAACCCCCCGGATGAAAAAAACGCCCAAAAAAATTTACCACCCCCAAAAAAACCCCCAAAAATGCTTTGTAGCGTGGGTTTCAATGGCGTGTTTTTTTTTTGCTACCCAAGAAGGGGGATAAAATTGTAATTAAACCCTTTGCTTGTGAAAAATTTTGTCTACAGGAAAAAAATTTTATATATTTTGGGGTTGAAAATTATGGGTTTCTTGGATCACCACACTAAAAACAACGCTTTTAATTTTAACCCCGGGTGTAAATTTTTCGCAAAAGAATTTTAGCAACCACAAACTACTAAAACTTTTTAGCGTGTTACCCCAAATTTTCGTTTTTTCTATGCCACACAACAAAAGATAAAAAATTTTAATTAAAACCTTTTTTCTTTTGAAAATTTGGGTACCCGGGGAAAAAAAAGTATATATTTTTTGGGCCCTGAAAATACAGTTTTGGAGTCACCACAGCTGAAAAACAATTTCTTTAAATTTCCCCCCGGATGTAAATTTCCCCCAAACAATTGAGCCAAACCCCAAACTAGTACTTTTTTAGCGTTTTACAATTTCGGTGTTTTTTAAAGCCACACAAAAAAGATAAAATTGTAATTAACCTTTTCTTGTGAATTATGCTACAGGGAAAAAAAGTATAAAAATTTTTTTAGTGAAAAAAACGGTTTTCCCTTTGGGGTCACCACAGCGAAAAACCCAAACCCTTTAAATTTAACCCCCGGGGTAAATTGCGCCCCAAAAAATTTAGGCCACCACAAACAAATAGGGTTTTTACGTTTACAATGCGGTTTTTTACCCACACAACACGAATTTAAAAATTTTAAAAACCTTCCCTTTTAATTAGCTACAGGGAAAAAAGTAAAATATTTTTTGGGGTTTAAAAATGACGGTTTCTTGGGATTACCCCAGGGTGAAAAACAACACTTAAAAAAAAACCCCCCATGGAAATTTGGGGCCCAAAAAATTGAGCCCCACAAACTAGTACTTTGTAAGGGGTTACAATGCGGGGTTTTTTTCCTACACAACAAGAAAATAAAAAATTTTAAATTTAAACCCTTTGCTTGGAATTAAGCTACAGGAAAAAAAAGTATAAATTTTGGCGTTGAAAATGATGGGTTTTTTGGGACACCACAGCGGAAAAAAAACGCTTAATTAACCCCTGGATGTAATTTCGCAAAAGAATTGAGGGAACCACCAAAATACAAACTTTTAGCGTGTTTAAAAATTTCGGTTTTCTATCCCCACAAAAAGAGTAAAAAATTTTAATTAACCTTTGCTTGTGAAATTTGGCTTTCAGGAAAAAATTTTTAATTTTGGGGGGGAAAAAGACAGTTTTTTTTGGGGTCACCACAGCTTTAAAAACAATGCTTAATTTAAAAACCCCGGGGTGTAAATTTTCGCCAAACAATTTGGGGCCACCACAAACTTAGCTTTGTAGCGTTTACAATACCCGGGGTTTTTTTTAAAGCCACACAACAAGAAATTTAAAAAAATAATTAAAACCCTTTTTTGTGGGAAATTTTTGCCAAAAGGAAAAATGTATATTTTGGGAGTGAAAATGACGGTTTTTCTTTTGGGAAAGTCACCCCAGCTGAAAAACAAAGATTAATTAACCCCCCGGGTGTAAATTGCGCCAAACAAATTTAGCCACCACAAAAATATTTGGGTTTGTAGCGTTTTTACAATGGCGGGTTTTTTTTTGGGCCCCACCAAAAAAGATTTAAAAATTTTAATTAACCTTCGCTTGTGAATTAAAGCTACAGGAAAAAAAGTAAATATTTTTGGCGTTGAAAATTTACGGTTTTTTTGGGATGACCCCAGCTGAAAAAAACGCTTAAATTAAAACCCCCGGAAAAATTGCCCCAAACAATTGAGCCCCCACAAACTAGTAGCTTTTTTAGCGTGTTACAATGCGGGTTTATACGCTACACAACAAGAGAAAAATTGTATATTTTAACCCTTCGCTTTTTGAATTAGGGTACAGGAAAAATGTATATATTGTGGCGTTGAAAATGACGGTTTCTTGGGGTCCCACAGCTGAAAAAAAACGCTTAAATTTAAACCCCTTGGGTGTAAAATTTCGCCAAAAAATTGAGCCACCACAAACTACTGTTTTTTTGCGTGTTACAATTCGGTTTTTTTTCGCCACAAAAACAAGAGATAAAATTGTAAAAAAAACCCTTTGCTTTAATTTGCTAACAGGAAAAATGTATATAAATTTTTTCGTTGAAAATGACGGTTTCCTTTGGGGAACACCAACAGGGGGGGTTGGGGGGAAAAAACCCCGGGGGATAATTAAAACCCCCCGGATGTAAAATTTGTCCCAAAAAAATTGAGCCACCCACAAACTTGTAGCTTTTACGGGGTTTACAAGGGGGGGTGTTTTTTTTTTGGGCCAAAAAACCAACAAGAGATTTAAAAATTTTATTAACCTTTTCTTGTGAAAAAATGCTACATGAAAAATGTATATATTTTTGGCGTTCAAAATGACGGGGTTTTTTTTGGGGTAAACCCAAACTGAAAAAAAACGCCCTTAAATTTAAACCCCCGGGTGAAATTGCCCCAAAGAAATTTAGCGACCCACAAACTAAAAGCTTTTTTAGCGGTTTTCAATTGGCGTTTTTTTCCACGCCACCCCAACAAGAGATAAAATTTTTAATTAAACCCTTTGGGTTGTGAAATTTGGGTACAGGAAAAATGTTTATATTTTGGCGTGAAAATTACGGTTTCCTTTGGGGGCACCACAGCTTAAAAACAACGGGGTTAATTAAACCCTGGATGTAAAAATTTCACCAAAGAATTGAGCCCCCCACAATAGTAGTTTTGTAGCGGTTTTCCCAAAGGGATGTTTTTTTACGCCACCCCAAAAAAAGAGATAAAATTGAATTAACCTTTTCTTTTTGAATTATGCACGGGAAAAAAGTATATATTTTGGGGTTAAAAAAGAAAGGTTTCTTGGGATCACCACAGCTGAAAAACAACGCTTAATTTTAAACCCCCGATGGAAATTGGGCCCAAAAAAATTGAAACCACCACAAACTAATACTTTTTAGCGTGTTTTCAATGGCGGGGTTTTTTACGCTACACCAACCCAAAAATTAAAAATTTTAATTAAAAACCCTTTGCTTTTTAATTATCACAGGAAAAATTTATTAAATTTTTTGTTTTAAAATTACGGTTTCTTGGGATCACCACAGCTGAAAAAAAAACCTTTTTAAATTTAAACCCCTGGATGTTTAAAAATTTCGCCAAACTATTGAGCCACCACAAACAAAATAGCTTTGTAGCGTTTTTACAATTTGGGGGTTTTTTACGCCACACAACAAGAAAAATAAAAAAGGGAATTAACCTTCGCTTTGTGAAATTTTGCAAAAGGGAAAAAAGTAAAATATTTTGGCGTTGGGAAAAAGAAAGGTTTTCCCTTTGGGGTGACCACAGCTGAAAAACAACGCTTAATTAAAACCCCCCATGGGAAAATTTCGCCAAACAATTTTACCACCCCCAAACTGTAGGGTTTGAAACGTGTTACAATGCGGTGTTTTTTACGCTACACAACAAGAGATAAAAATTTTTAAATTTAAAACCCTTTGCTTGTAATTATGCTACAGGAAAAATGTTTTATATTGTGGCGTTGAAAATTACGGTTTCTTTGGGAAACCCCCACCCGCTGAAAAAAACCTTTAATTAAACCCCCGGGTGTAAATTGCGCCAAAAAATTGAGCCCCCACAAACTACTATTTTTTTAGCGTGTTACAATGCGGTGTTTTTTACGCCACACAACAAGAGGGTAAAATTGTAATTAACCTTTTCTTGGAATTATGCTACAGGAAAATTTATATATTTTGGCGTTGAAAAAAGACGGTTTCTTGGGGTCCCCCACAGCTGAAAAACAGCGCATAATTAACCCCCCCTGGGTGTAAAAATTTCTCCAAAAAAAATTAGCCACCACAAACTAGTAGCTTTGTAGCGGGTTACCCAAAGCGGTGTTTTTTATGCCCCACAACAAGAGATAAAATTTTTAAATTTTAAAATTTTCTTGTGAATTAGGGTACAGGGAAAAAAATTTATATTTTTTGGGGTTCAAAATGACGGTTTCTTGGCATCACCACAGCTGAAAAACAACGCTTAATTAACCCCTGGATGTAAATTGCGCCAAAGAATTGAGCGACCACAAACTATTAGCTTTGTAGCGTGTTACAATTGCGTGTTTTATACGCCACACAACAAGAGATAAAATTGAAATTTAACCTTTGCTTGTGAATTAGCTACAGGAAAATGTATATATTTTGGCGGTGAAAATAAACGGTTTCTTGGAGTCACCACAGCGAAAAACAACGCTTAATTAAACCCTGGATGTAAATTTGCGCCAAAGAATTGACCACCACAAATTTATTATTTGTAGCGTGTTACAATGCAGTTTTTTTTACCCCACACAACAAGAGATAAAATTGTAATTAACCTTTGCTTGTGAATTATGCTACAGGAAAAATGTATATATTTTGGCGTTGAAAATGACGTTTCTTGGGGATCCCCCACAGCTGAAAAACAACGCTTAATTAACCCCGGTTTGTAAATTGCGCCAAACAATTGAGCCACCAAAAACTAATAGCTTTTTAGCGTGTTACAAGGGCGGGTTTTTACGCTCCCACAACAAGAGATAAAATTGAAAATTAACCTTCGCTTGTTAATTATGCTACGGGAAAAATGTATATATTTTTGGCGTTGAAAATTAGGGTTTCCTTGGGATCACCAACAGCTGAAAAACAACGCTTAATTAACCCCTGGATGTAAATTGCGCCAAACAATTGAGCCACCAAAAACTATAGCTTTGTAGCGTTGTTACAATGGCGGGTTTTTTACCTCCCCACAACAAGAGATAAAAGGGTAATTAACCTTCGCTTGTGAATTATGCTACACGTAAAAAATGTATATATTTTGGGTTTGTTGAAAATGACGGTTTCTTGGGAGTCACTACAGCTGAATAAAAACACTTAATTAACCCCTGGATGTAAAATGTGCCAAAAAATTTGGGAGCAGCCAAAAATAAGTGGATTGTATTGGAAAAACGCTGTTTCTTTAAATGAATACAACAGGAACTGGCTTAGATCCCCCTTGGATATTCAATGTGTTTGTGAGCAGATATGATTTAAATGTATATGCAGCTGCACGGGAACGCACACTGGATTTTCAGATCCAAAACCCCCAAAAAATCAGAAATAGAACGTTAAGAAAGCATCTCTGAACAAGCTGAGACACCCCACAAAAATCGCTGTATAAAAATCAGTTCTTCAGCAACAATCAGCCGCGGTAGCACCTTCCCTGATCAGTACAATGAGAGGAGTGTGAGCTCCCGGCGTCACGCCCGGACTTATATAGTGCGGTGACGTCACAGAATCCCGCCGGTCTCTGATTGGCTTCATCTCTGCACATGTCATGCAGGCTATGCCCCTTTCCCCCCCAGAGTGCTTTGGCCCCATGTAGCGCCATGTGCTCGCAGCCATTTTATCAATCAAAAGCACACTTCGTTCACCCGAAGTACCCCAAACTTCGACTTCGTTCAGAACCGAAGTTTTCCTGAAATTCTAAACGAATTCCACTTCGTTAGAATCAATTCGCCCATCTCTAATTGTGACATCATCATCAGACTCCCCAGGATCGGAGCTCAGTGCTCGAACAGAGCTGATTGGAAAGCTGACTCAGTTAAGGGACTCTTACAGAGCATAAATATTGAAGGATTTTATAGGACCTTGATGGAGAGTCATCGGTGGTGGGGCTGCCCTTATCGGGGTGATGACCGTACTTTTTGAAGGGCTTGTTTAGAGATTTTGTAATAGGGTGAGAGGTTCCTCTAAATAACTTGTGTTTAAAAGTATATGCTATTATTTACATAGAGCCTTATCTTCGGGATGGATCAAGCTAACAAGAGCATTACAATATCATGAGTAAAATTGGTCCTTATACAATTTTCCCTGTAAAATATATTGCCTTTGACTGTAAGGGCTTGTTCACACGGTTTATACACTCCATGTTACAAGCACTTTTAGGATCCGTCTTGGGTCCGCACTGTCGGTCCCCAAGACAGGTCTAAACAATTAGCAGTGACTTTATCACTGCTGTCTATGCCGAACACGGAGCGGCGTTCACATGAGGTATTGCCGCTGCTTGTTTCAAAAGCGCAGCTTGGCTCTGTCTTGAAAAGAATTGCATGTCAATCTTCAGACTGTAGGGTCCTAAGTCTATGTACTTGCTGTAAATACAGTTAAAGCAGTTTAGACAAGATGGCTTCCCGTAATTGTGCACAGAAATATTAAATCTAAAATAAGGAAATAAGAACAGACATAAAAATAAGAATATGTATCAGTAAGTTATGGCACATTTTTGCACAAAAAGGTATATCCATATAGATATTTCCCCCTTTAACTGCAACAGTCCACCTAAATATTGGACAGCCACAGTTGTCCATAAAATTGTCAGCCACAATTAACCCCCTAACCTCCAGTCACAGTCTGCATATAATTTCTATCCACATCCTTCCCATCATTGTTCACCACAGTTCTCCCTTAATTGCCAGCCACAGTTTCCTCTATAACTTCCAGCCACAGCCCCAAATATTTGCAACACAGACCCACTTAACTAACAGTCATAGCCCCCTATAATTGCCAGCCAAAGTTAGGACATACGGTAAGTGGTAGCCACAGTCCTCGCTATGACTACAAACCATTGCCCTCCTCAGCTGGGAGAGGCAGGTTCCTATAATTGCTAGCCACAGTCCCTAAAATTATAAAAATATAAAATTTTAAATACTTAATAATAATATTTATAATAAATAATTTTAATTAGTACTTAAGACAAAATTATTATACATTTCATATAAGTGTGTGAGATTGAGTAGAGAAGTATTTCTGTATCCTGTAAGGCCAGCTTCACATATATTCAGCAATCAGGCTTATGTAGTTGTGAATTACTTAATGTGTCAACATTTTATTGGGGATTCAACATTGTCTTGTAAGTTAAGTGAGAAAGCTAACTGACTTAATACTTAATATTAACTCTTAATACTTTAAACACATAGGGCGACATTTCCCATTAGGGCTGCACCATTTGTTTGGGTGGATTTTGCACAAAAAAACTGTTGACACCCTATTCTCTATATAAATGTACTGTAGTACACCAAACTAGGCACATTTTACATCAGGCACGACACATTTGAATGCACCTAAAGTAGACGCATCAAATATGCTAGCAATGATATGCTACATGCCGAGATTGGGGCATCAATTATACTATGCAAGGTATACCACACACCAGACTTTTGACAGGTTCATTCATTCAGACGCACTTTAAACTCATTTAATGCGCCTTAAAACTGGCATGGCGGCGCCTATTTTTGGAAAAGTCGCCCACAGACTTTTATTACTTCAACCAGGAGAACTTGACTGTTCATAATATAATAAAAGTCATAATGTTTTGAAAATTTAACTTATAAAAGTTGGCTTTACACAGGGAAATTATTGGCCGAATATTTATGGATCATCTGGTCAGTGATCAAGTGATCCAAAAGCTCTGCAGGGATAGGAGACAGCACGAAATTCAACAGTTTCAGCCTGAGAAGTGAGAAATGGTGGCTGGTGGAGGAGGGATGGAGGAGGACAAAGACATGCTGGGTGGTGAGTATGGAATTTTTTTCTCAGCAATTTCTCTTTAGTGATAAGTCATCTATCTGGGACAACAAATCGCCCAATAGTCGTTCCATGTATTGGGACCTTTAAACTAGCAAGTCCTTGCTATAATATAAATGTTTAAAAGTAAACACTGATAACAACATTAAACTGACTATGCTTATTTTAAAGATAAAGTGCATGTTCTGTTGTTGACTGCAGATTAAAGCTTGAAGGATATGTCAGCCAATCCATAGAGTCACCTGACATTTGTGTAGATGAAGATGTCGCAACTCAAAAGATTCGCTGTGGCCATGATCTCTGTATCAGATGTCCATACTCCATCACGAGACATGTCATCATCTGAAATTGGCACAGGGTCTACAGTGTTATTTTCTGAAGGATTGAGGTCCATAGGAAGCTTAGCCTACCTTCCATACATGACCTCAAATGGAGTGCACTTGGTTGAGACATGCACAGATGTGTGATAGACAAGAAGAACACCAGGGATGAACTGATCCCAGTTGCTTCCTTGGTCATTGACAAGCTTACTAAGAGATTCTTTGAGTGTTTGATTGTCATGTTCCTGCTGGTCATTTGTGGGTGGTAGGCAGATGAAATGCTGTGATCTGTTTGAAAATGCTCCATCAGGTTGTCTTTGATCGAGTTCAAAAACTCTCGTCCCTTGTCACTAATCAGAGAGTCCATACAGCCAAGGCAGCAAATAATAGAGTTAAAAAAATGTGCTACTGACTTGCCACTCTTATCTGGAACAGCTGTTGCTTCAGTGGCAGCAACTACATTTGTGTTGCCATTTGATGTTTCCTGAAGAGAATTGATCATATCAATCCCAAATTAGCTCCATACTTTTCCAGGCACTGGTATACTGTTGGGTGGTGGAGCTTCAATGCTGATTCTAGGATTTATAACAAAACATTTTTGACAGGCTTTGACATGTTGCTGAACATCATTCTTCATTTCCTATCAGTAATAATGGTCAGAGATTTTGGCTAACGTTTTATCTCTGCCAAAATGGCCACCGGCAATTGAATTGTCATAACAGGCCTTCAGGATATGTGGCATTCGGCTTTTAGTGAGAACCACTTTTCCCTCATGGTAAAGAATCCCGCCATCTGCTTAATGGACTTGGCATTTACACATTTCTCTGGAGATAAATCATATATCTACTGGGGGTACTATAGTAATGTTGCGGTGCGGAATCTCAAAAGCTGGTCATACAGTTGGTCTTTCATGGTTGTCAAAATTGTAAAATGTTTGTTGTCATGTTGTCAAAAATGGAAAGTTTGGTGTCATAGAGAACAGAGAGAAACTTACATAACAAGTTACAATACATAACATTAACCATGAACTGATTTGATAGCGTCCTGTATCCGAGGCTGAAGTGGTGCAGTTGTTCTAGGCAAACGGCAGTCATAGAGGAAGAGTTTTAATGGGTAAAAGTCCCATAAATCCTGATTCCCGTCCATTATGTTCTGGTCAACTCCAGGGATCGTCAGGAAGCCGAATTCCTGTCTGGAAACAAAGGTCTTCATATTACCCTTTTGGTAGCTAAAAAGTGCATTTTAAGGCACTGGTTGCAAGGAAGTAGTCCAGATAGAGGGGAAGTTCTCATAACATTGAGATAAATTTTCTTCCTTGATAAATTGGATACAGAAAGATCCAAAGAGGGCTCAATTAAAAAATGTGTTCAAAAGTGGAGGAAATTTATGGAGTTTGACTTTGCAGTAAAAGAGTTTGGCTTTGTGGATGACACTGTATGCTAAAAATGTCACAATTTTGCCACACTTAGTGGCATAAACTGAGCCAACTTATAAAAGTTTAAACTTAGAAAAGACAGTCTGAACATGCATCACATTTATCAACACTAGGAAAAATCTGGCCAATTTTTAGACTGTCTAGTGTAAATTTACACTGTATGAATATTAGTCAGTATTAATAAATCTGCCCCCTCTGTGTTCTGGAGACCTCACATTTGATGTGGTAGGCTAAGTTCACACAGCATAATTGCGGGGCGTAAGTACGCCCGCAATTACGCCGGGACTTCGGGAGCTCACGCTGATCAGCGCATACTCCCCTGGGGCGAGGGGGCAGGCCCCATAGACATTCATTACTAGCGTACTAATGGTGCGTATTCGCCGCTAGTAATTGACATGTCATTTAGGAGGAGGCGTAATCCATAGTTCTCTATGAGAACTGTGGATTACCGTAATGACTGGGGCGCATTTAGCTTGTATTTGAGCATAGTACGCCGCAAAATACGCGGAGAAATGTGCCCCAGTTTAAACCGTGTGAACAAAGCCATACAAAACTGGTGGAAGGTTTCCAGCAAAAAAACTTAAGTGGTTGGAAAATAAGCAGTTAGTGAATGTAAACCTGTCAAAACTAAGTATTTTCTGGAAATAAGTAGCTGAAAAAGTGATGTAGGAAGAACAGGTTTGGGTTCTTGGAGAACTGGGACAACTTTTCTGTTGTCTAAAGGCTCTTTGGTAGGGAGGATACAACTATGCAGCTGGGGAGAACAGGGCTAAAAGGATGTAAAATTGACCTAGGGAATAGGGGAGGCAATTACATATACAGTGTATAGAGGGCAGGACAAGGGAAATACAGAACTGGAACATATTAATAAAATAGCTGGTGAAATGTAAGGGAGGAGGTAGAATAGTTAATGAGGACACATTTAAAAAAAAAAACACAAAATCTCCAAATTTTATGCCAACTAGTGCTAGAGGTCTGACCAATAAAACTAACAAACTGGAACTATTAATGCCTGAGGAAAAGTATGACATAGTAGGAATAACTGAAGTATGGCTGGATGAAGACTGGATGATGACCTGTGACTTGGCAGTTAACTAACCAGGTTACATTTTGTTTAGAAAGGATCATAAAAAGCAGAAAGATTGAGAAATCTATCTTTATGTAATATCCTGTCTCAATCCCTCAGAAAGAAATATGTGATGGAAATGAAATCATAAAGTATTTTCTGATAGAAGAACATGGATGGAAAGCAATATTAAAATACACCTCCAAATATTAAACAACTTTCTATAAATCAATGATACAAGTGAAAATAAGAAATATTGAAATCTATCTTATTAAAGAAAAAAGCTTCCTTCTTGACCTAGTGCCCCCTCCACCCTATTTGTATCTGTTCATTAACTAAGAAACCTGTAGAGCATAGACTATGGCCTCCAGCTTCACTAAGCGATCAGGATACAGCTTCCCAAAGAGTTTATGGAAAAATGAGGGGAGGCAGAAAGTGAAAACCAGAGACTCCCATGCACGCAAGCAGCAACATGGAGGATATTAGCAGTAAGGAGATGTGTAGCTGTGAGTCTAGCACTGAGTTGAGGTAAGACACTCACTATACAGCCAGCACCATCTCTGTGTGTCTCTGCATCTTCTTATACTACCCTTCAATAGACTTTTATAGCCAACTGTAACCTGATCCCTTAGTGAAGCTGGATAGCTTAGATCCCATCTCCTCTGCAAAACAGATTGCCTTAGTGAGTAAGTAAGAATGCTGGGGGTCAGTGAGGAAGAAGGCAGATAAGTGAAAAAGGAAGCATTTTTCTCTAATAAGCTATATTACAAAGTTTCTTGTTTTACTTCGTACTGTTGATATTTAAAGTTGGAGGTACAGTTAAAATTGGATTTACACTTCGAAAACTTTTTCCTTCAAAACAAATAGACTACAACTTGCTTCTCCCACTGTTAGAGCAAAACTTTAAAAATAGCGTTTAACATTTAACATGAAGACTTTTTTCTAACAATCACAGCCTTCTTTTATCAGTAATAGTAATAATCCAAAATGGCAAGACATTAAAAGCTGAGATTTAAAAGTAAGGGGTGTTGCCACTATAAACCTGCAACTTAGTCCTCGTTGCGTGGTTTCCAAATTTATAGAAGAATAGACATATGTGCATATGTCAGGGAAAATTGTCAGCTGATACCAGATTGATTTCAGAAGCAAAGCTCTTTATTTTGCTTAACACATACAAGTTTTTATACATTATTACTCCATATTTTTATTACAATTTGTAATACCATTGGTTAGTATAATAATTATACAATACAATTGGTTACTTCTAATCAACATACTTTTCTATGCAAACAGTAACCATTACATTATCTATGTTTTGCTATACTAATAATTAATTTGCAACAAAGAGCATCATCTGGTAAATCAACACAGTCATTATTAAGTTTTTCATTAAAATGAGAAAACAACTTCTCTAAGTTGTTTTAATTATTAAATACTAGGAAAACAGGTTGTTTATTGTCGATGGTGGCTAAAAAAATCTGAGGGACATCTTAATGATCCTAGAAGATTGTCTGAATTAAGTTATGGAATGTTAATGAAAGAATCATCTCAGTCTCCATACATGTATAAACAAATGTGTATTATAAACTGGAAGGACAAAAACCAACCAATAAGAGAATAGGTAGGCTAATACTTTAGATAAACATAATTCCTCTGTTCGCAATTATGAACAATTTAATTTAAGACTGAAGAACTAAGAAATGTCTATTACATCTGTAACTACGTCAAGGCTAAACACGCTAGGCAGATCAAGGTTACATTCCTTGAAAGTCTTAGAAATATGAACATTTAAAACTTAGGGCCACATGTATGAAACTGTTTAGGTCTAAAACTCACTCTTTTGCCCATAGCAACCTATGGGCAAAAAAGTGAGTTTTAGACCTAAACAGGTTCATACATGTGGCCCTTAGTAAGTAATAGAGAAATCACTCAACCCTATATTTTCTCTGACACAGTCTAAAATGGGCTTTTTTAAGGAAATGTAAATACACCCTATGAGCCTCATATAAAAATAATGGGAGCCAATTAGAATTTAATATAAATAAATACCATAGGTATCTACTAGCTCATTACCTCACAGAGTCAGTCACTGTGCTTCCATTACAGATGTGTATTGTTTTAATGATGTAGTATAAGTCACAACAGACTACATCAATGTACTGAGAGATTACTAAGCAAGAGAGCTATAATATACTAGCATTGTATAATATTTTACATATAGGATTTACAAATATTATTTTGTGGTCTTTAGGTTTTGTTCTACTATGTAGTGGCCTTTAGAAGATAATGCTTCAGTAATGACGAACTTGCTGATAAAGCAACTGCCTAGGCCTAACATTTCTTTAAGATAAGTTAAAGTGTCAAGACAAGACAGTTTTTTTTTTTCCCTTTTTAATTAATATTTCATGCTCTGATAATCACCTACCATGTGCATAGATCACAACCAGGAAAATATATTCAGTACCTAATTTATATTCTTTAATTAGGAGGAAATCTCTGGTTGCAGTTTTTCAGAGTCAACACATGATAAAGAGAGAAAAAAATGCTTTATACATTGAAATTTTTATTTTCTCACTAGGCTTTGGATACTTAGGTGCAGTAATTTAGAATATCTGAAAGATTGGAGCTATGGTGCTCTTCAGACTTTTCTGGAAAGGTAAAGAACAGCCATTAGTAGGGGTAGTAGTCACCCAAATGCCCTTCTGCCACATAAGAAAACACCAGCATTATGAATGACACATAGTAGCTTGGGCGGGGGGGGGTCCATTTTACTTTATGCATTAGGGCTTTGGACCTTTAAGTTATACCCCTGACCATCAAAATACATTGAGATCAACAGCTTCCCTCCGTCTCTCATCATTGAAGCCAACAGAGACAAATAGTTGCCAAATGAACATGTTACCACGAAGAATTTTATAATTATTTCATTGCTATCTATGCTCCAGCCCTGTCCCGTTGTCCATACTCTAGTACTGCCTTATTGCCTATGCTCCAGTCCTGTTCCATTGTTTGTGGCCCAGTCATGCCCTGTTAACTGTACTTTAGTCCTTCTTCTTTGTCCATGTTTCTGGTGTTTAAGTTCTCGGTTTGTCTAGCTCCACAATTCTTGTCTCACCTAGTGTCAGTCCTGTCATCCCCAAAGTACCCAGCACCCAAGTTGTGGCTAGTTTAGAGACCACATATAGGGACCTGCTTCCCAAGCTCAAGGCCCGGCGTGGCTAGCATCAAACTGCTTGCAATTTTAAGGGGGGGGGGGTTTCTCACCCCTATGATTACCTTCTAACAGATAGGAAAAGGTTAATAAAGGCTATTATCAAATACATTGCTTTGCTGAGTTTTCTTTGGTCAGGAGATGAAAAAAATTGTATTCTATTCTAGTCTATTATCTGATTAACCTAAATTGGCATCAGTCAGTTCGACCATGGTGTGTCAATCCCTGTAGAGTTTTATCTCTAGCAACTGAATTTGTTTACCTAACTACATGACAAGTTTTCACCCATTAGAGCTCTGTAGCCTTTTGTGCTACAATTTATAAATCTCCTGCAGTCATGTCAGTGTACCAAGAATAGCTAAAAATAGCAAAGCTGATATGCCAATTACTGCTGTAGAACCAACCACAGCCTGACCAGTAAATGTGAATCTAAATCTGCATGTGGCTCTGTGAAACTGCATGATGAGAAAACCCCTTTAAGGAGTGACACTTCTGCCAAGAGACTTTTTATGTTTAACTGTTTGGTGTTTCCTGCTTCAATAAAATAATGCTGTACACTTTATTTGTCTTTGCTTCTGAAAGTGGAAAAATAGAAAGGTTAGTACCTTCTATTGGCATTCTCACTGGCACTTCATAGTAACTTTGATTGGTTAATACTGTGTCACTTGATTGATATGGGAGGCATTCTTACACATCAGAATGTATCAATACCGTTCTAGGTTAAGTAACAATAAGCTTCTGATTTAAGTAATAATAACCAAAATAGAAAAGATCATTATTTTTAAAGAGGACCTGTAACATCTCTTAGTATGTCTATTTTAGCACTCATTTGTTCTCCCCAGCAAATACAAATTCTGGAACATCTTTTCTTATTACTGGATTGAGCTGTTCCTTCTAGAAATGTATAAATAAATTGACAAATGGGTGTTGCCATTCCTCCAGCCAAAGGAGTGTGTTCCTACACAGACTGACTCTGCTACCACTGATTGGACAATTTAAGGTTACTACACAACATAGAGCATAGAGATCCAAGACAAGATTATCTAGGTTTTTTTATTTGATGGGTAATGCAAAAGCAGACATCTCTGTAGAGGCCACAGGTTCTCTATAAAAATGAACTGTACTGAAGACACTATTCAAAAATATAGCCAGATATATATCTGGGGCTCTGGTTTTCAGGAGAGTTCATCTATTTTCTGGAGTCATATTTAGAGCTCATGCACATAGTCATATTAGAGTGCCATGTAAGAGCAATATATATATATATATAATATATATATATATATATATACTATATATATATATATATATACATATATATATTTTAGAGCTAAGGAGAGGCTCAACACCTGTCCTGTACATCACATTGGATAAGATCTGATTCCATCTATGGTAGTAAACATACTGTGTGGCACCTGTATGGAGCAGCAATCCTGTCATGTGTGTGAGCCCTTATGCTATAGATGCTGTTCTGAGCACATTAATCATAGCACAGTGGCAATAGTGTTATTTTTTACATAGACATATATCTATTAAAAATAACCAGTGTAGTGCTTTAGGAAGTGTTGGAGCAACAGTTGAGGTCTTTAGATTCTAACAGCGTACTACTGATGTGAATGCTTTGAAAATTTTACTAAAATTTTAATAAGACTGCTTCTTACAGGGTAATACTGTGGCACAGGTTTTGCATATGTCATAGTAAACTGGGATAGTGACTTTCATTACTTCGTTTATAACTCAGTGTCCTCTGTACAACTCTGATTGACGCCATATGCCCTAAGGCAATGAAAAGATTAATAGCGCCATTGAAGAATATCTGCTGATAGTGACTATTAAAAATCTTATGAGAAGCCATTGGCAAAGCAGAATTATATACTAAGATTGTTTTGTTTTATAGCTTTATTGTATTCTTTTATATATCACATAGAATTTAAAGCTATTTTAATAAACCTTTTTGTGATTCTACCATGGAGAAAGTGCCATACCAGCATAAGATGAAATTAAATAGGTAAATGACTTCTAGGATATCAGAATCACCAGCTGTTTAAAAAAAGTATTATTTTTATGTTGTTTCTTAGTCTTCTATTTTTAAAGTGTTAAAGATTTAGATGTGCTTGTTTTAATATTTTTCAAAAACCATTGCAACAAATACAACGCTTTTTAACTCATTGCACATTATGCATAGGTGCACAACATGGGGCCCCTAGTGCCCCTCTCTGCGTCCCTCAATCATCAGGACACAAACATGCTTTGTCTCTCTCTTCATACTTCATAATGTAATATTCATTGTTTGACAGCTGCATTAAACTGATGAAACTTTTAAAGGGGGCACTGAAAGGCGGAAACTGTTATTTTGGGAACAGTGTGATGGTACTGTTTTGGGGGGAAACTGTAAAAAATGGGGGCACTTTATTGTGGGCACTTTTAAAGGGTTGGACCTGTATGGCTATATATTCTATTTTATGCAACCTATATGAACAATCTAGTAAAAACTTTTTTTCTATAAAAATTCTTATTTACTTCTCAAAAAGTAATTTTTTTTTGACACAATCATGGCAGATCCACAACAAAAAACCAAAAAACATGTCCCCATAGGTTCAAGATCCAAGAGGGGTGCTAATAACCTTCCCCCCTTAAAGGGAAACAGGGGTGCAGCTGGGCCCTTTTTTTCCTTGGGTGGTTTATGGAAAATGGGGGGGGACCCCACATCTTTTTTTTTTTTCCAAAAAACATTTTTTTTATTGAGAATCCTAATGTGGGGACCTCCTGAATTTATTTCAGTGGAAACCCCCTGTGCAGATTCCCCAAAAGAAATAAATACAAATTTTAGAAAAAAAAAAACGATGTGGGGGGTTTCCCCCCTTTTTTCCCGAACCAGCCCAAGGTTTAAAAACCGACTGGGTGTTTTTGGGGTAGTGGAACACCCCATTGTAAATTTTCCAGTAAAATCATATGTGTGACTTTTTTATTGGGAAAAGGGATTCTGTTTCATTCTGGTGTTTGGCCACAATTGCCACTGTCTTTTGGGAAAATGTTTTTTTGCAAATGATAGACTTTTACCCAAGACATTCCTAGAGAAGGGGCCCTAGAGACATGTGACTAAGAAAAGGGGACTAGAGACATGATTTACGGCCATTTGGGTTGGGAAGGGGGAAACACAAAGAAAGGGCCAAGAGGGAACAGATCCCCTGAAAATGATTTGCCCCCCTTCGGGGGCTAAAAATTGTGAAACCCCCAGGAAAAAGGGAAATTGTAACTGTGCCCATTGAAGCTGTTGCCCAAAGAAAACCCAAAAAGGGAAAGGACCCCCTTGCAAAGACTGAGGGAAAGCGACTACATCTTGGACACGGGGAAAAACACCTCAGAGCACCCAACTGCCGGCCACAAAAGGTATCCCCCGGGTCAAAAAAACTTCCCACGCCAACAAAACTGGACTTTTTGGGGCGGGCCTTTTAGTTCAATTTAGGCAGATTTGGGGTTTCACCCCAAGGTTTTTTTCCAACTACCCCCCCCTTTTTTGGGACTTTGGAAATGGGGTTTTGTTTTAAAGCGCTGTTTTTATAAAGGGGGGTTTCCCGCATTGAGAGGATCTTTTTTTAGGGGTATATTTTTTGGGGATAGGGGGTAGAGCTGCTACATTGTAAGCCCCCTGTCCCACAACCCGGCCGCGTGCTTTTTGAACTGCACCACCCACGATTTTTCCTGTCCTTGAAGGGTTTATTAAAAGGTAGCGGGGGGTTGGGGTTTTTCTGAACCCCCATGAGGGGTAAACTAAATTGTCCTCCAAGGAACCCCTCCGGCGGGCGCGCTGTGCGGCACGGGGGGGGGCCTTGGCCCACTATTTTTGACTTTGTGTTTTTTTGGGGATTTTTTTTCCAATGCTTTTCGGGAAAAAAAATTTAAAGAAAACCCAGGGGGTTGTTGAACTGGTTTGGGTCTTTTTTTTTCCCGTCCAAAACTTCGCTGTATTCCGGAAACCTCCCCGGGTTTGCTCGGGGCTTAAAACTTGGCGTGTCGGCAGGATACAGCAACCTTTAAGGGGTACGGGGGGGATGCGACGGGGGGTTTTTCCCCCCCCGGCGTAAAGGCGCCGCCCAAGCCAATTTCGGGGGTGCCCCAAAATGCCCCCCCAAAGTGATTTAAAATTTCCTGTGGGGTCACTTTTACAATCCCCCCCCCAAAATTTTTGATGGAAAAAAAAAGGAAACTGCGGGACTGGACAGAAAAGGGTTTGCTTTTGTGCAGAAAAAATATGTAACCTAGGCCCAAGAACTAGGGGGGGAGAAACCCTTTGGGGGGCCTTGGGGGGGGGGCGTTAGAACGGACAGTGTTTGGAAACGGCCCGATTTCCGATAGGCCCAAAACTGGACAAAATAAATCCCTGCTGGAAGGAGCCCAAGGGGGCTCCCCAAGGGTTTGGGAAACCTGCGAAACCCATTCTTCAAAACCGGCCGCAAAGAGGGGTGAGCCCCTCATGCGGGTACTCTAAAGCCCAACGGGAAATTTTTTAAAATGAAATAAGCGGCGAACCCAGGGGGCCAGGGGGGCTTTTCAGGAATTTGGATAAGTTAAACTAAAGATAAAGTTCATTGGGGGACTGAAACAAAAAAACCTTCCCGGGACAAATTGCAAGAGAGGGACCCGAATGACAGCGGGACCTAAAACGTTTTAAATTAGTTTTTAATTTAGCCGCTGTGGAAGGAAGAAAGAACCCATACCCCTAAGGGGTAAACACCGTCAGTATGCCCAAGCAAAGCAGGGGAAAGCGGGGGAACTCGGGGTTTTTAAAAAACAGAGGTGGCCAGGTTTTGCGGAAAAGATTTGAAGAATTTCGGGTCGGAAAGGCCCCAGATGAAGGCAAAAACGGCTACAAACCCAAAGTGACCTCAGCTTCCCACAAACCCATTTCGGGAAAACTCCACACCCGGGGGGCCCCCCACTGAAAGGGCTCCATCAGGCGCACGGAGGTCTAGGGGGCCTCTTCTTCTGGGCTTGCCAACAAAAGGGGCCACATCGCCAAGATTTGTTTTGAACTGTGGGGGCACACCAGGGTTTAAATTTAACCGACCGCCCGCATTACCGGGCGCCCTGTGGCGGTCCCGACAGAACTAAACCCCAAATACGGGGGAAAGCATGACCTCTAAGCCAGCAGTCCCTTTAAAGGAAGCCGAGTTATAACCAGAAGTACGTTGCCTAGTTATAAAAGGGTAAAGAGTGCCCCCTGATGCCCAGGGGAGTTTTTTGAGCGACACTTTAGGAAAATTTAAGGAAACCCGGGAAGATGGCAGCGTAAATTAGGCTACGGGCACCAAAAAAGGGGGAAAAATGGACTTGCAAGGGATGGTCTGGGATCCCAAGTCCGCCCTTTTTGGGCAAGACAAGCAAAAAGGGAGGGGGTGCTATTGGATCACCCCACCCTCAAAAACCGGGGGAGGGATTAACATTTGGGAAAATGAATGTGCTCAGAAGACGGGATCCCCATCTCTATGCTAAAGGGGGACCAAGATTTTGGCAGGGGGAAACCCACGCACCGGCCACTCAAAGGGCCCTAAAACAAAAGGTTGGGGGAGCTGCATCTGCAAAAGACCCCCCACATCCTTGGGCCCTTTGGGCAGGTAAAAGGTGCCGTCGAAAGCCCTGATCAAAAATCCCCCACGACACAACCCGGGAAATTGATTTCCCTGGGGGGCCGGAGGGAAATTTGAATGGGCTGGAATCCTTGATTAAACCATCTCAACGGGAAAGGGTTTCACAAAACCGCCCCAGGGAGCTCGGCCCCTTGCCACCTTTAAAAAGGGGGTTTGGGTACCTGGGAATGCCCCCAAAGTCATGGCCCAGCGATTTAAAAACCAAATTCCCCAAAAATTCTGTTAGTTTAATTTCAAACGTTCCCGAAAGAAATTTTTCCGGGGGAAAGGCCCTTTACGCAAATTGCCTGACAAGGGGTCGGCCTGGACCTATGCAGAAAGGGGGTCCGACAGAGTGAACCCCAACAGGGGAAAAGGGAAAATGGCCGATTGTTTCATGGCCCAAATGGGGGTTGACCTCAGGCTCTTACTCCGGGGGCAACAACAGTTTTTTGGAAACCCCCTTTTTGGGAATTTAAACGAGGCGTTCCAAACCTTATGAAGATTTTCGGGGTGCTTTTTTCCCAAATTGAAAACGAAATCCCTAGGGGGCAATGCTAGGGCCCTTTCAGAAAAAGGGTTTCCCGGGGAAATCCCCCCCAAAAGATGTACCAGGAAGTAAAAGATATGGGGGCCCAAAGCATCCCTGGAAAACGGGAAATCCAAGGATTTCAAAGCCCGGGGGTTTCCCGCCGGTGGTTTTGGTGCAAAAAAAAAAGATGGAAGGGTCTCGGGTTCTGTGTAGTTACCCGAAAATTTAAGGGCCCAGACTTTTTTCGTGATGCCTATCCACCCCCACGGTTTAAAAGAATGGGTGTCCGGCCCTAGGTCATCAAAGTTTTTTCTCGACCTCCGTTTTTGGCCAGGCGGATACGGCGGGGGGTACCAGGGGGCTAAAAAGGGTTCAGGCCAAAGAAAAGTTTTTATTCAAAACCTAGGGGGGCCAAAAATGGGGTTCAATGGGATGCCATTTGGCCTGAAAAAATGCCCCCAGGGACTTTCCCAGAGCTGATGGAGCATTTTCCCCTGGGGGATCTTAACATTGGGGCCCGGGGGATGTTTCTACCTGGACGATGTGGGTTGTTTTCGGGAACTCCTTTAAGACCATTTTCCCAAAAACGGCGGCAGGCCCCTGGAACAAACTACGGGACCCCCGGGCCAAGACAAACCAAGAATTCAACTCTTCAAACAGGGGATAGAGTATTTTGGGGGGCATGGGGCCCACCTCGGAGGGGGTACGGGCCGGGCCCCCCCAGTAAGGTGGAGGCATTTCAAAAAGGGGCCCTCGGCCGTGTACACTTACAGAGGTCCCAAGCTTCCGGGGTACGGGCCGGGGATTTTCCCGGGAAGGGTTTTAATACCCCGTTTTTTTCGCTCAATCGACGGGTCCCCTAAATGGCTGGGTTAGAGGAAACGGCGGGGGGCCCAAAAGGGAATCCCCCAATTGATTGGGCCCCCAAAGGGGGAAAAGCAAAAATTTTTTAACTAAAGTAAAAGGGGGCGTTTCCCCAATGCCCGTTTTCTGGCCAAGGGGCACATTTTCGATCCCTCCCTTTCTTTTGTAAAACTGATGGGAGCCCAACATTTTTTGGGGGGCCGTGCTGGCCCCCAGGCCCGGGAAGGGCGAGAGAGAGTTTTTTCCTTTTGCCAGTCGGTCTTTGAAGGGGCAAAGCGCAATCCCGAAAATTATAGCTTTTTTTAAGTTGGAACTTTTTGGGCCCGGTATGGCCATGACAAAAAGGGTTTGCAGAGTACCTGACAGGGGGCAGGGGTGACCGCATGACGGCCCAAAAATCCTTTGGGGGCCCAAAATTTTGGAAATTTCAAAGTTTGGAGCCCTTGACCCAAGATGGGTGGCCCGAGCCCTCAAAGTCCCAAATTTCCACTTTAAAGTTTTTTTTCAGGGGGGAAAATGGAAATTTCCGAGCCCTCCCCGGGGTTCCATTCCCCCTACCATCCACAGTGTTGACAGAAAAAGTTAGAAGACACAAAAATCCCGACCGGGTGGGTTACCAAGTTCCAGGATGGGGCACCTAAAGGGGGGGTTTTGGCGTCGGGGAAAGGGCCGAGGGTTTGTTGGAAAAGACAGTGGCGATTGGCAAGGGTCCAAGATGGTTGCAAGATAAAACCGAAGGTGAAGGGTTGGGTCCGGCCCCGGGTCTGGCCCAGCCAAAGAGCGGGCCCACCCTAAACTCGGGAGGGGCAAAGTCTGTTGGGGCAGGGGGATAAGCTGGGGTTTTCCCCCCAAAGGGTCTCCTTGCCCGGACCATCTACTTACAATCAATTTGGGCAGCACCGAAACAAAATTGTTATCCCAATGTTTTTTTGGGCCCCAGGGGCTGCTCGGGAACCAAAGAGAGAGGCCACATTTTGGGAGTGAAAAAACCCTTTATAATGGCTTAAACGACTAGTTTTACGCCCTGACTTGTTAACTTTGGTTTTGTCTGAAGCTTCCCCTCAAGGTCGTCCTGGGGTTAATAAGAGCACTAAACGGGCGACCCCCCTTTTCCAGAAAATTCCGGACACCCTGCGCCCCTAAAAGCCTTGATGTTTCCCACTATTTTGCAAAATTGGGTCCCTCTACCTCTGGGCGTTCGAACTTTTTTGGGTCTTTACAGACCATTTCACTAAGTATGCGGTGGCTGCCCCCCTAAGGGATCAAAAGAAAGAGTCTCCCTGTTTTGGGGCGGCCCCTGCAAGCACTTTTATACAGGTGTTTGGGTGCCCACAGAGGAACATTCCGACCATGGGGCATGTTTCCAAGGGGCTATAATGAGCGAACTGTACCAGTTATATGGGATTGAGCGTTCCCGACAAACTCCGTATCATCCGAGGGGAAGGGAAAGCTTGTGAGCGGTTTTAAAGAAAGCTTGCACGCCAACAAAACTAGGACTGTGTGCAGGCCTGTTAGTCTAGTTGGGAAACAGTTTTGGGTTTTCAGGCCATAGTGTTTATCCAACTACGCCCCCTGATTCGGGACATTGGAATGGGGCTTGTTATAGCGCTGTTATTTATGAAAACCGGTTCGCATGTGAGAGGATCTTTTTATGTGTATATTTCTGGGGATAGCGGGTAGAGCTGCTACATTGTAAGCGTCTGTGCCACACCGCCGCGTGCTTTTGAACTGCACCACACCACGATGTTCCTGTCCTTGTAATGGTAATTAAAAAGGGTAGCGGTGTTCCGGGCCCTTTTCTGAACCCCATGAGTAGGTAAACTGATTGTGCATCAGAGGACACACTCTCGGCAGCGCGCTGTGGGGCACAGGGGCCTTGGTCACTACTTTGTACATTTTGTGTTGGGGATTTGTTCACAATGCTTTTCTGAAAAGTTCAGTTAACTATGGGTTGTTGAACTGGTGTTGGAGTCGTTTTATTCGTCCGTAACTTCGCTGTATTACGGGAATCCTACCACGGTGCTCGGCTTACAGCTGCCTGATACCATCAGAGTGGGAAGAACCATCGTTACTGCTAACTACCCTCTCTAAAAATACCAGTGTCAGGGCTAGGCGGTGCTCAGCCTGCAGGGAACAACAGTCTGCAGAAGCTGATCAGCGACTCCACTCTGATAGTCATTCTGCTGGAGGCTGTGTGAGTGACAGAGGCCCAGCCACTCCGGACAGGGGCCCGCTCCAATCAGCTGCCGGGGCGGTATCCAGGAATCCCATTTAAACTCCTTGCAGGTTGAGGGCTACGCCTGTGATATTTCCTGGTTGCCTAGTTTCCTTGTGTTTTGTATTGTTCTGTTTTCTTGTGCACCAGACCCCGGCTTGTTTACTTACCTCGGCTTGTCATCTGATTTTGTACCTCGCTCCTGTTCGTGTTTGACCTCGGCTTGTTTACATTTTCTCTCTGGTTCTGATTTGTGGCTTGGCGTTCCTGATTTGTTATTGACCCGGACTGCCTGACTATTCTTCCTTCTGACGGCCCCAGCACTTTAGCAGAGCAGGGACTGTTGCCCAGTTGGCGTCTGCCGCCTAGGGCAGCATGCCAAGTAGGCAGGGATAGTGGGCTGGGTTCCAGCTAGGGCTCACTGTACCCCATTGACGGGACAACCAGTCTGCAGCTGCTACAGAAGCAGACCATCACATTAGGGGGTGCATTGGGTACTAGGGTAATAAAGACAAAGGGTTAGTGTCAGCCTTGGGCAACAAGAAACACCACTGGCTGACACCAAGCCCGAGCGATAGTAATTAAGAGGCGTCTGTCACTATCACTGGAATTATATGGAAAAAAACACACACAAATTACATAAAAAAAACTTTTATTTAAATAAACACTCCCTGACACCAGCCCTTTTTAACCTTTTTTATTGAAAAAAATAATCCGGGTTTGTCCAACGTATCCCCCAAATCCAAAGTAGTCCCCCAAATGGGAACTATTAAATAAACAAACATAACACACATACACATAGGCTGGATACCCTATCGAGCATGCAAGAAATCAGGGTGACACCCATAGCCCACAGGTAACATTCAGCTTTCCTGTAGGAATACTGGGGGCCACCTTGGGGATGGAAAGTCACCCAGCTTTCCTGAGCTGAATGGCTTAACGCCAGAGTCTGTCCCCTGCAGCCTGTCTCCTGCCCTTTGCAGCCGCCAAAGACAGGCTGCAGGGGGTGGGAGACAGGAGCAAGGGGCAGAAGATAAGCTTGCAACTCCTACTCACTTGCACATTCAAACACACACATACCCCTCCACCACAGACTCAAACACAAACACCCCTTGCACACACACTGAAATACACACACGCCCCCCCCCAAACGCACCTGAAATACACAAACGCGCCCCCCCATACCACAAACCACACCCCCCTCACCACTGAAAACACAACCCCCCCGTGCCACACGAAATACATACACCCCTCGACACACACTGAAAAACCTGCCCCTCATATCCAAAAACAAAACAACCCCCCGCTCGCAAAAACGAAATACACACACCCCCCCCTTCGCAAAAACTGAAAAAACACACACACCCCTTCCCCCGCCCCACTAAAACACACACCCCTCGCCACAAAAACTGAAAAAGCCAACCCCCTCGCACCAAAAACTTGAAAACACAACCCCTCGCACCAAAAAACACACACCCCCCCCAAAGTCACTGAAGTAAACACACCCCCCCCCACCTGAAATAAAACACAACCCCTCGCCGCACACAAATACACACACACCCGCCGCCGCACATAAAAAACACACACCCCCTCACACACACACTGAAATACACACACCCCTCATTACGCAAAACACCAAAGCCCCGCCACACACTGAAAAAACACACACCCCTCGTGCGCACACGAAATAACACAACCCCCTCATACCACAAACACACACCCGCCCCCCCTCGCACACAAAATACACACCACCCCTCGCTCACACACTGAAACACACACACACCCCTCGCTCGCACACTGAAATACACACACCCCCCGCACACACACTGAAACACACACACACCCCTCCCCCGCACACGAAAACACCACACCCCTCGCACGCACAAACACACACACCCCTCACAAGTGCACTGAAGTACACACACCCCTCGCACGCACACTGAAATACACACACCCCTCGCTCGCACACTGAAATACACACACACCCCTCACTCGCACACTGAAATACACACACCCCTCGCACACACACTGAAATACACACACGCCCCTCACACGCACACTGAAATACACACGCGCCCCTCATACGCACAAACACACACCCCTCGCTCACACACTGAAATACACACACACCCCGGGGCGCAAAAACTGAAATAACACACCCCCTCGCACAACACTAAAAACACACACCCCCCTCAACGCACAAACAAACCCCCCCTCCTCGCACACTGAAAAATACACAACACCCCTCCTTGCACAGAAAAACACACACACCCCTCCGCGACACTGAAATACACACATCCCCCACCCCCCCACACCAAATAAACACACACCCCCCCCTCCCCGCACATTAAAAACACACACACACCCCTCGCACGCACAAACACACACACCCCTCACACGTGCACTGAAGTACACACACCCCTCGCACGCACTGAAATACACACCAAAACACCCCCGCACGCACACGAAAAACACACACACCCCCCACCACACGAAATACCCCCCACCCCCCCACCACACGAAATACACAAACACCCCTCGCAGCCACTGAAATACACACCACCTTGCACCACCCCCAAAAAACCCTGGGACACCACTGAAACAGCACACCCCCCCCGCACACACACTGAAACACACACACCCACCCCCCCATTCCAACCCCCTCCCCCACACCCCACTGAAACACCCACACCTTTTCCCCCTACAAACACTCACCACGCATACACCCCTCCCCTCACAACAATCGCACCCCCCCTTTCCTGCGCACACTTACCTGTCTTGGGGCTGGGCCCCCACTTTCCTCACGGAGAGGGGCGGGGCCTCTGGGTTCTGAAAAAACCCCCCCCCCTTACAGTAGTGCTCAGGGGTCCCTGCCTCAATAGCTTCCAAGAAGCTAGAGGGGATTGCCGGCCCCAAAGAGACCTACCCTGATGCCTCCTTACACAAAACCTTTGGGCTCTTCAGCGCGGGAGGGTTAACAACCAAGCGGGGGGGGGGGGGGGGGAAAAAACAGCCCGCATTCGGGAGTGACCCGCCCAAAACCCGGAGTTTGGCACTATGGGGGTACTCCCAACATTATGGTGGCTACTGGGAGAAGTACAGTATGACAATGTGGCCATGGGACCAAAAGATGGCATCTATATTAGGATTAATGATGAATAATTTTGCTTGATTATTAAGAAATATTTCTTGGTAAAATCCGAACAATGCTGAAAAAATGTAAATAAATAGCATACTTATAATATTACAAAACAAAACCTTGACCATAGGCATAGTTATAGTGGTTGTGTTAGATGGGGGGCCCAATGCACAGCTCTACCCAGGGGGGGCCCAAAAAGCGTTAAAGACAGCCCTGTTTAGTAGACATAAGTTTAAATCTGGACTACCTAAAGATTTGGGTTTTAATTCATTAGGCCCCTAAAAAGCTGAGTCATAGATTGTTCTAAAGAAAATAGAAAGCACCTAACAACCCAGCAAGATTTTTACTTTTATATCATTATTTACAGCAGGATTGCAAATAGAAATCCCAATATTTGTCTAATGTCCATAACATTTGATTATTAATACCACCAAAGATTATTCATAACCTAAATGTGTGCAGTCAGTGTTTAAAGTGCAGTAATGAGGGAAACGGGAGTGATTAATTTGTATCTTAATATTCTGTTTTATAATTGCAGTTAATTTACTGTGAAGTTTTACCACAGACTCCTGTGGCTAAAGATATAATGCTTATCGCCAGCCTTAATTTTGGGGAATTTTCATCACGTAAATGGTTGCAAAAATCAAAGGTTATTTCAAGAATTAGTTGTATGCTTTAAATAAGATGGTGGTAAGTGTCTTAGAAGGTGCATAAGCTGCTAGTCCAAATATCTACAAGGTAAGTTTCTGGAAACCCCTGTGCTTTATTCAGGGGTGGAGCTCACTTTCTTGTTGCCCAAGGCAGGGACTGAATTTCAGGATGATCATTGATTGGGCACTAAAGGGAAAACCCTTTAGGTTTTTACATGCTATCGAATGCCTGCATATGTAAAGAGCAGGAAGAGCTGAAGTTTTAATATGTTTTTTTAAAGATTCAGTAGAACTTTATTTTGTTCTTTTAAATCCCGCTTATTCTGGTTAAAAGGGGTTTTTTCTCGCTACAAAGAAACTTTAAAAATTGGTAGGGAACACAAAATAAAGACATTTTCCCAAATATATTGCATGTTCCTCTTTTTTCCCTAAAGGAAACAATGTTTTTAAATTACCCCAGGGCTATTTCTTCCCCAGAAGGGACCTGAAAAAAATTCCCCGCGTTTTTTCAAGAGATAAAGAGAGTGAGTCATCACACAGGTCAGTCATGCCCTGTCTGCCAGACAGAAAAAAGCTTTTTTTCTCAAGAAAACACTCTGAAAATTAGGGCTTTTGTTTTGGGGATCAATAAGAAGCCCTTCCGTAGTTTGAAACAAATCAAATCTAATTTAGCATCTGAAAGCACAAACGGGCTTACAAGCATGAGTTTTATCAAATTATTTATAAACCAGGAATGACAAGAATTTCTTTCATGCATTCTTTGAAACCCTGGGGGAAAAAACCCTTTAAAGGCATCCAAAGGGGGGGTTTTTCAGTGATTGACAGAATTTTTTTGTATGAGTGGCAACAGAGATAACTGTCAATCACGGAAAACACCGCCTACTAGACTCCTTAACCCAGAATAAACAGTAAGTAAAATGAATAAATTGCAAATTCCGCTGAATCTTTCCCCATAAATCTATAAAAAATCTGCTGACTCGTTTAACCTTTAACACCCCCTTTAAATATTAGCAAATGAAATGTGACGGGTTTTCAATTTAAAAAATTTGTCTTTTTTAGTAAAATTACTCCCCCAGAAATAAAAATTCAGAAAATCTTTTTTTGGGTTTAAGTTGTAGGGTTTTTTCCTGTTATTCCTCCTAGAATTTCATTACCAATCTGTCAACTAGGTGTTACTCATTTGGGGGGGGGTCCTTATAGCCAGACATTTCCAATTTTTGGGTTGACAGAGTCAGTGTGTACAGACACACCCCTTTGAAAACTGATATAGTAACACCCACTGACTGGGGTTCAGTCAGATGGGTTTTAGGAATAATGAGGAAAAAATGAGAATAACAGCATAACGTTTGGCCTCGTTACCAAACCCTTTTTCGCCAGGGATTGGGGCCGTACTGCTGCCGGATTTTGCCGGGGGAAAGGCGCCAATCCGCGGCCGCAATTACGGGGGAAACCACTGCTCTCATAGAGAAATGGAATCCGTCGCTCCTCCCCGCTCGGCGAATCCGCCGCGGGGGGAGAAAGTGACATGCACATTATTTACGGCGCGTACGCGCCGTAGATAATGCATTGTCTATGGGTCGGGGAGTGGCACCCCTGCCGCGCTCCGGCCCCGCCCCCGTCCCGCCCCTTATTCACGGCGGATTTGTGAGCTCAATACGGCTCACAAATCCATCGGGAATAAGCCGTGTGGAACACGGCCTTAGAGAATATGCTCCAGGATTATTATTTTACAGGGAACACTGGTATGTACCAAAATACACATGTAAGAAGATGTCACATGTCCTCTTTAAATGCCCTTCGCTTCCATTCCCCACAAACCCTAAATGAGGTACTTCTATCTGACAATTTCATAGGCCAGCTGAACTGAATGCATTGCAGGTCACAAATGTGCAACTCTCGCCATTCACCTCTGTAAGAGTTCCCAGCACATTTTTATTTAATGCGCACACATATAATTTCCATATGACTTACCTAGGCTTTACTCACATGTGTGAGACACTGGGTGATGAAAGTGGAGCCATATTACCTATGACAGATTCCTTTCAAATACTAGTAGGTTCCAAAAAAACCTACTTAATCCCATTGATTTTTATGGTGTCTGTAAGGTTTCCATCTGGTTTCTAGTATGTTTATGAGCAAGAATAATGTTGTAGACTATGATGTTCTTGTTGTCACAAGTACCTAAACTCTTTATAGAAATGAATATACACTGGTGTGGATACATACTCTTAAAGGGGTTGTCTCATCTCAAAGTTTCATAGGATGCATGGATGAAATAATGCTGCTTTGCTCTGTCACTTCCTGGTCAAGCTGTCTGTAATTAGCATATGAGCTCAGTGTATTCAGACTTCTCTGTTTATTATGTTTATCAGTCTAGATTAGCTAAATTATCTTCTCTGAGGTCTGGAGAAGCTTCTGAGCTAATATAAACAGTAGAGAAACTAGTCTTTTGTCTGAAAGATCAGATAACACACACGCTCTCAATGCAGGCTGTGACCTGTGTGATGACGTCACTCCCTGCTATCAGATAGAACAAACAGCAGGGGGAGAAGTACACAGGTCGGTCACTTGGGAAACCAGAAAGCCCTCAGAAGGTGATAAAATCATTTGTCGCTCCTTAACAAAAAAAGATGAACAACGCAATATATTTGGAAAACGTCTTCATTTAGTGTTCCCTACATTTTGAAAGCTATTCTTTGTAGTGAAACATCCCCTTTAACTCCAGAGGCATATTTTTCATTTCAAACTATTATTGGTGATAGATTGTTGCTATATTTTTTTTAATAAGAAAGCATCTCCACCCCAAACATATTGAATGACACCAAATATAACTAGTGATTCTATGAGGCTCAATGAATAAAAATATTTCAATGATCATGGGACATTCTGAACAAAACATATATGAAAGTATAGGGATATTATTAAATAAGTTCTAGTAAGATGTAACTGCTATTACCATTGTCATTGAATCCCTTTTGTTCATCATCATTCTTATCACTGTTTTAACTTTCAGGTTTTTTAAGTTCATAGATACTACCCTTTGTACCATTTATGTCTCCTCAGTTTACCGTTAGAGTTATTACACAACAATGCTTTATTGCCAGTAACATCAGACTTGACATCAAGAAAACCCCATGTAATGAAAGAATCAAAAGTTATTTCCTGTGCTTCACCTTTTCCCTTCAAACAAAATTGAATTTAGCACAACTACTTATTTAATTCTACAGATTTTTTTTCAAGAAATTAACCTAGAACCAGTGTCCTAAGCCTGAAGCTAGTTCAGACAGTTGTTCATGAAAAAGGGGGGTCCCATGGTAAGATGTTGGATACTGGAAGTTTTTATACCATAATACAACTTAATTGCTATTATAGTAAAGCTCTGTTATTGAACAATGTTTGCTCATTGTGTATAGTTGTCTTCAGTGTCTTATGGCCAAGGCAGACCAGGCTTCTATCCAGAGACAATCAATGTGGTTGCTGAGATGGAGGGAGTAAAAGTTGGTTGGTCATAACTTATGCTATTTGTCCTAGTACAAGTTTTGTAGATTTGCCTTTATTCCCATCTCTTAAATCATATATATGCCAAGAGTGGAATGATGTTCTAGTTTTTTTAAATCATATATAGATTGAGCAAAGGTAAACTTGACAATTACTGCACCATGATATTACAGTACTAGCAATTCCCTTAACTTTTTCAGTGGTTTTCAATTACTTTTGTGGTAATCTGACAACAGATAACACAGAAAGTCATGATATCACCATCAAGTTAATGTTTGCTACAGTATTGCATGATGTTGTCCATTCAGACACAACACAGAGATCAATAATGTTTGTGGTATAAAGAAATGATGGGGTTCTTTCATGCTGTTCAGGCATATTGGGTCACTTGTATGAAAACTGGTATAAGACTTTCCTTGTTGCCCATAGCGACCAATCAAAGCACCCCTTTCATTTCATATAATGCACTGAAAAACTGGAAAGGGCACTCTGATTGATTGCTGTGGGCAACAAAGATAGTCTTAGCCCTAGATGTACACATCCCCCATTGTTCCTTTTACAAACCCTAGAGCAACCCATTTATACTTATTGTTTTTAGTATATATTAACACTATATTGCATTACATCTTTTTATGCGATAATGCTGAAGATATGACACTTTGATATAATGTAAAGTAGTCAGTGTACAGCCTCTATAACAGTGTAAATTTGGTGTACCCTGAAAATAACTCAACAAACAGCCATCACTGTTTAAGTGGAAATTGGGCCCAAATTGTCAACATTTTTGAGGCCACCATTATTTTTCATAACTGTCTTAACTCTTTTGGGCATAGAGTTCACTAGAGCTTCATAGGTTGCAGCCATTGGAATCCTCTTCCACTCCTCTATGACAACATCACAGAGCTGGTGGATGATAGAGACCATGCGCCCCTCCACCTTCCATTTGAGGCTGCCCCACAGATACTCAGTAGGGTCTAGGTCTGGAGACATGCTTGGCCAGTCCAGCACCTTTACCCTCATTGTCTTTAGCAAGGCAGTGGTCGTCTTGGAGGAGTTTTTGGGGTCATTATTATGTTGAAATACTGCCAGGCAGGTCAGTTTCTGGAGGAAGGGCATCATGCTCTACTTCAGTATTTCACAGTACATATTGGCATTCAGGAATCCCCCAATTAACTTTAGCTCTCCACAACTGGCAGCTCTTATGCAGCCCCAAACTGTGAACCTCCCACAACCATGCTTGACTGTAGGCAAGACACAGTTGTCTTAAGGGCCGGACTGGGAATAAAAATCAGCCCTGGCACAAAGCCCCCACCAGCCCACATACAATACCCCTTAAAAAATTTCCCTTGTTCTCGCCCCGCCCTTTATAAAAATACTCACTATAAATTGCTTTCACACAGAGCTTTTTTGGGTGCTTTTTTTTAATGTTTTTTTGGTGCTTTTTTGGCAGAAAGGGCGAGCAGTTAATGCAAATTTTTCTGCAAAAAAAGCTCATCAAAAAATGCACAAAAAAGCTCCGTGTGAGGGCCCCAAAACACAAGCAAGAAAAAAACCCGGGGTAGAAAAAAACCCCTCGTCACAGAGTCATGTTGCACTTGCACAACCCGGGGACAAGCCCACATGACACTAAAAAAGCACCAGCAAACCTACAACCCCCCAATCACACCCCAGTATCAGTCACCATCACATGAAACAGCCAGATTCAACAAGAAGAAAAAATAAACCCCTGACAGCGGGGACTCACAGAAGACTCATCTCGATGGGGTTGTCTTCTTCTCTTTTTCTTCTCCTCTACCCAAATTTCCATGTGTCTTCCCTGATGATTCCCCCTTTTCCAATTCTTTCTAGTCCGATACACATCAGTGTCTTCTTTCCCTCCTACTTGCCCTTAAATTTTACCACAAATACTTTTAGACTCCTCTCTTTTCCACATTTTTCCCTAAAATTTCACCAAAAGCTTATGTTAGACCCAAAAAAAAGAAATTAAAAAAAATTCAATAAGTCCTGTAAATAGGGAGACCCCCCTTAGGTAGGTAAACCGGCCTTCCCCCATTATTTGGTAGGAAAACAGGGCTACCCTGTAATTTTCCCGGGTGGGGCTGCCCCCAGTAACTACCCGGTAGCTGGGGCTGCCCCCAGTAACTAGCCAGGGAGCGGGCTGCCCCCAGTAACTAGCCAGTAGCTGGGGCTCCCCCAGTAACTAGCCAGGTGCTGGGGTCCCCGTAACACCGGTAGCGGGGGGCCCCCCTAACAACAGGTGCTGGGCTGCCCCCCCGTAACTAGCCAGGGAGCTTGGGCGCCCCCCCGTAACTAGCCAGGTATCTGTGGCTGCCCCCAGTAACTAGCAAGGAGCGGGGCTGCCCCCCCGTAACAGCAAGGAGCTGGGGGGTGCCCCAAACTAACAGGGACTGGGCTGCCCCCATAACAGCCAGGTACTGGGCTGCCCCCATTTAAATAGCCAGGAGCTAGGGGTGCCCCCCGTAACACCAGGGACTAGGGGCTGCCCCCCCGTAACACCAGGTAGGGCCGTAATTGCCGGAGGGCCATATGTAGGCAGGGAGGGGCCCGTATCTAGGGAGGCAGGCCTGAAAATAGGCAGGGAGGGCCAGTAATAGCCCGGCAGGGCCATAGTAGCCAGGGGAGCCCGTATTTAAACAGGCAGGGCCCGATGTAACAGGCAGGGCCTATGTAGCCAGGCAGGGCCCTTTTTAGACAGGCAGGGCTAGTTAAAGACAGGGGCCCCTATAGGGAACCGGGGAAGTATATAGGCAGACGGGGGTAATAGGTTTAAAACAGGGCTGGTATATAGGCAACAGGCTGTATATAGGGAAACAGGCAGTAAAATAGGGGAACAGGGCTGGTATATAGGGAAACAGGCTGGTAATAGGAGACAGGGCATATAAAAAAAAGGCATCAGGGCTGTTATGGCAGACAGGCAGTATATTTAGCCTGGGGATATATAGGGAGACAGGGCGTATATAGGTAGACAGGGCTGGGAAATAGGCAGAAAGGGCAGGTATATAGGTAACAGGGCATAATTGGGAGACAGGGGTTTTATAGGGCAACAGGGCAGTATATAGGTAAACAGGGTGGGATTAGGCAACAGGGCTGGTATATGGCAGACAGGGGGATAATAGGTAGACAGGGCGTATATAGCAAAAGGGGTGGATTGGTAGACAGGGGAGTATATAGGCAGTCAGGCTGTTTTAACAGATAGGGCAATATAGGTGGACCTGCAGTAATAGGCAGACAGGGCAGTATATAGGTAACAGGCTGGTATATAGGCAAAAGGCAGGTTAAAAAATTTGACAGGGCAGTATATAGTAACAGGGCTTTTTTTAGGGCAGTATATAGGGAAACAGGGCTGTATATAGCAGACAGGGCTGTATATAGGCAGACAGGGGCAGTATATAGGGAGACAGGGCTGGGATATAGGCAGACGGGTGGTATATAGGCAGACAGGGCAGTATATAGGTAACAAGCTGGGATAAGGCAAAAGGGCAGTATATAGGCAACAGGGCATATAAAGGGAGACAGGGGAGTATATAGGAGACAGAGCGTATATAGGGAGACCGTGATGCTGCAGGCGGTCGGGGGACCCGGCCGTGCAGCCATGTGGCGAGGGGGGGCCCGTTGGTTCCCGCCACAGGGGTCCGTTGCTGTGCGACCATTTCAGCCCCTTAGCATGCCAAACCGGGGCCGGGACTCGGCCCCCGGGGGGGAAAAACCGGCCCCCTCTGGGATCCCAGCCGGCCTCGCCCGGACCCCAGCGGCCCCCCGGGCAAATGCACGGTAGCCCTGTGAGCATCCCGGGGCCCGGTTTTTTTTTGTTCTCCTCACCGATTCCCCCCCACATGCTGAACCCCTCTGAACCAAAAATTCCTTGGTCTCACAGACCACAGGGTATGCTTCCATAATCCATGCCCTTAGTCTGCTTGTCTTCACAAACTGTTTTTTGGGCTTTTTTTAGCACTTCTTTAGAAGAGGCTTCCTTTGGGGAAAACGCCAGCAGACCCAAATTTTATGCAGCATGTGGCATTGGGCTGAGCACTGCCCCGGGTGACCCCCACCACTTTTTAAAAATTAGCACAAACTGGGACACCCTGGATATAACACTGAGCACATGCACTCAACGTGCTGCAGGGGAAATTTTGGGGCCCCTCCTCCATACAGATCTTCTCCAAACTTTAGTTTTAGGGCTGTCGCTGAACCCCATTTAGTTTCAGCTCCCCCAAATATCCAATTGGTTCAGGGCTAGAGACTGGCTTGGGCCCCTCCGGGCCTTGAAATGGTTCTTTTGGGGCCCCTCCCTTAGTTGTCGACTGTTTGTTTTTTTGGGTCATTTTTTGCTAGAAGACCCAGTCCTACCCACTTAAAGGCCTTTCTAAGGGGGAAAGGGGGTTTTTTGTTGGGCAAAATCTCGGGGCATGCCCCTCCTTCTCCCTTCAATACAGTGTAGTCGTTCTGTCCCCTTTGAAAAAAAGCACCCACAGCGTATTATGTTTCCACCCCATGTGGCTAGTGCAGTTGATATTTAGAAGTTCTATTTTTGTCTCATTTGAAACACCTGCCCCTTTACCCCCTGTCCCTCTATCATCCAAATGGTGTTTGGGGAAATTAAAACGGGCCTGGACACATGCTGGGTGAGCAGGGGGACCTTGCATCCAGGGAGGGGTTTTAAACCCGACACGATGTCTTACTAATAAAATCTTGAGACTGAAAAGCCACAGCTTTCCCCCCTTTTTCAGATCATTGACCAGGGCCCCCCTTAGTTTTTTGGGCTGAATCCGACCTTTCCCAGAAACATCCCTTTCCCCATAGGCGAGATTTCATTGAGCCCCCCAACCGAGGAATATTGACGGCCTCTTTTTTTCTTCCTTTTTTAACAATTCAAACCCAAAATTGTTGTCTTCTCACCAATCTACTTTTCTATTTTTCCCGTAGCCCCCCCAGCCTTTTTTCAGGTCCACCATTTTGTCCCCCGGTCCCTTTAACAGCTCTTTGTCTTGGCAATGGCGGAGTGTAGTCTTGTTGTGTGGACAGGTGTCTTTTTACAGATAAAAGGGTTTAAACAGGTGCAATTTAAAACCGTGCAAGTAGAGGACTCTTTAAAGAAAAACTAACAGGGCTTTAGAGCCAGACTTCATGCTTTTTTTGGGAGGCCCCCTCAAATACTTTTTTCATCAATAAAAAAAGCAATCTGATTTTTCTGTATTTTATTTTAGATTCGTTTTCAAAATTGAAGGTACCTTTGATAAAAAATTACAGATCGCCCTTTTTTTAGGTCGGAAAACTTGCAAAATCGCCAGTGTATCAAATACTTATTTTCCCCACTGTATATACATATATGCAAGTATTTAAGTATATTTATATATTGTAGTGCCTCAATCACGCTTGGACATCATACTGGAACATCCCGGGATCGCTTGGCTCTGTGGATTGTCGCTTTGGTAAGCGGAATGGCACAAATATTACAGTCTGATGGCAACACTTCTTTCCAAATGGCCTTAGCCAGCTTTATTTCTTCACAAGCACAGGTCATATAAAGCATACAAAAAAACCAACAAAAAAAACTCAGGCCATCTAGCCACTGCCTAAACACAATTAGAGTACCCTCTCTAATAGGATGAGTCTTGTACCCAGCACCACCAATCAGTTCCTCCTACCAGCCTCCGCTGGTTTTGGCTTCCCTCAAGCCAGGGGGTAAGAGTCTCTCCTCAACTCTTCTGTGGCTCCCAGCTCCACATACCAGGTAGAAAAACCACATCCCCAGATCACCTGAGGTACCAGGCTTTTAATAGGTCTCCAGGAACCTGCCAAAAACCTGTTGTGGAATGTAGGAACAACCTCCCACCCAACACTATGACCGTTCCAGGAAAGGCAACCCATACTTGCTAACCTACAGCTACTGACACAAAATAGGTGCTTTCCCCCACCGAGACCAGGTCTTGGGTGGCACATCTGCAGCAGGTATTCCACTGTACTCCACCTAGTGAAAGAAACCTGCGACTGCCTAAGGTTGCTCTGCCACAACACACAGAATAACTGTATCTTCATATCTAGATGGATAAATAGATAGATAGTTAGTATAGACAGGTGATAGAATAGACTAGTAAAGAACAGCCCTAGGGTTTTTAAAATTCGAATAGCAGGAGAGAAATCCCATCATTTCTTGACACCACAAACATTATTGATCCCTGTGTTGGGGTTGAATGGACAACCTTATGCAATCACAAGGAAGTGTATGAATGTAGCAAATTTTCCCTTGATATATATAGAGATATATTATTTTATATATATCCTACATTATATAAATACATTGTACTGTCAAAAGAAGGATACAAATATAATTAATAATAGATTATTACATAAACGTAACATAACATTTTCACAATAAATGCTAGAACCTGTACAATAACCCTAAAGCATTTTCTTAGAAATGTACAGAATAATTTCCATTAGAACCTACTCGCTACTTTTTGCTATTTTAATCTTGCACATAGATATATCCACTGCAGGAGATGTCATCCTGTAAAATATTTGATTCATCCTGATTCTTCCCTGACTGCCAACAAAGAAAAAGGAAATTATTCAGATATTTTCCTCTGCCAAACATCTGCTTTCTTTCATAAAATCACATCTTTTCATTGTGTCCAGGATAGACAATTGGGCATGAAAGTTTTGACTCTGTTCCTAGGCAACCAAGATGCCTAAACCTCGGCTTTGCTTGATGACATGGAAAAGGTCAATTAATGTTGCAGGCCTGTCTTCCTAAATATGTTACAGTGGTCCCCACATTTTTTTAACTTTTGTAATACATCGCAATAAGTTGTGTTGGTCTATATATTGTATTTCTCGTATTTTAATAAAAGCATAACGAAGACTAGAGGGGATGTCAAATGCAACAGAAAAGTATATTGAGAGGAAAAAAAGCAGCAGAGAAATCATCTGAATGCTGACTATCCTGCTGTGCCGCCCCAGGCTCTTACACATTTCCATTGAGTTATTTTATGATCAGGCCAGTATGTTATTGAAATATTATCTCTTTAGCCTTTCTCATTCTGGTAAGAAATGACAGTCTCAGAACAGTAATAGACACAGGGAACAAAACGTGAAGCTACGAATAAAACCTAGCTTGGTTAGAGAAAAGCGGCATTACCTAGTTGAAGTACACTTGATTACTGCTTGTAGAACGTCTCTGACACGTGAACTTAATGGCACCTGTGAGTTACCCAGTTACTGAGGAGTGCTGTAATTACCATGTTAACGGCATTAATGAAAGTCCGCAGAGAACAAGCACTTTATATTAAATCTCCATTAACAACATCTCTAGTTACATGAGTGAAATAAGTTGCAATTAAAAATGTTTATTAATTCCATATTCTCAGCTCTTACTGTACACTGTATTGCACTATAGCACAAATGTAAGATCTTTGATGTTTACAACAGCGTTCAAACTACCAAAACAACTATTAAAGGAACACTAAATATATAAAAAACACCAAAAACAAAAAAAATGCAATTTCTCCTTTCATACCTTTTTGCCTTGATTCTTTTTTGTCTGATATTGCCTTCAAGAATAAGAATTATATATAAAAAAAATCTAAATGTGTCCAAGTAGATAAACTGTTTCACCCTCCTCCTTCTCATAATACTGAGTTTTTCTGTTTGGTAATTGGCTGCAGCAGGAGCCTCTCCCAGTTATTTTGCCTACAGTAGGAGGCAAAGGACTTTGAACTCTACTCCTTGATTAAGCCCCATCTACCCAGTCAAGTGGCAACCCAAAATTTAGGCTATTTTCACACGGCATAATTGCGGGGCGCAATTACACCCCGCAATTATGCCGTGTGTTCGGGAGCTCGAGCTCCCATAAGGCAGGGGGGCCGGCAGCCCACAGGCCCCATAGACATTCATTACTAGCGGCGCATATTCGCCGCTAGTAATTGACATGTCCCTGCGTGGCGTATTGTGCGAGCGGGGACAGGAGGCGTAATCCATAGTTCTCTATGAGAACTGTGGATTACCGTAATGACTGGGACGTATCTCGGCCCGTATTGAGCGCAGGACGAAGCGAAATACGGGCCGAAATATGTTCCAATTTCACCCGTGTTAACATAGTCTAAAGAGATTATTAGGACACAGGATTTTTACAAGAATGAATGTTTCAGGAACTACAGAAAATCATGCAGACTAACAAACAGTTTGGGCATGTTTAATTTCTAGTTTTAGTGTACCTTTTATTATTCTGGCGTGTCTGTTTTCAGTATTAGGCTCTATTCACAGTGTGATTGCAGAGTATTTCAGAGGAAAATGTCAGGAAATACTCCTGTAGTTTAAAACTTACATAAACATGCCCAGCAAATGACATTTGGGCACTCTTTTGGCATCTGTCAGGTATAGAAGAGTGGGCCAAAATCCCTGCTGCAGTGTGAGCAAACTTGGTCAAGAACTACAGGAAACATCTGACCTCTGTAATTGCAAACAAAGGTTTCTGTACCAAATATTAAGTTCTGTTTTTTGATTGTATCAAATACTTATTTCAAGCAATAAAATTCTTTTGTATCAAATACTTATTTTCCCCACTGTATTTGAGGTATGTTCTGGGACTATATACTCGATAAAGGAGAAAAAAAAATTAACATAGCTTAAAGTGGTTGTCTGGGACTTACAAAAGCTCATTGGTCCATGGGGGTATGATTAGAAATAGAAAAAAAGAAGCAAACTTACCCCCACAACGCTCCTGTTCCGTCCCGGTGGCAGGCCCATAGATCCCGGCTTCACAGTGAATGTCCAGCAGTCACATGCTATGTGCAGCCAATCACAGTCACATGCACGTGGCAGCTCTGGCTTGTGATTGGCTGCACATAGCACATGAATGATGGACGTTCACTGTGCAGCCGGGATGTATGGGCTGGCCACCAGGACGGAACGGGTGCGTTACAGAGGTGAGTATGCTTCTTTTTTTCTATTTCTAATCATACCTCAGCAGAGCTTTTGTAAGTCCCAGACAACCCCTCTAAGGCACAAGCATGTCTTGATAGTATGTGTTATTAGGGAATATATACTGTAGCTACAATATTATTTGGGACCAGCACATGTTTTCAGTTAAAGGGGTTTCACAGAGCCACAGCCAGCTTCAGTCTTATACTTCCGGGTAAGGCTGTGAGTGGGTCTACAGCAGTGATTGGCATATCAGTTCTGCTATTCCTAGCCAATGATATTACAGTTACATGACTGCAGGTGTTTTATAAACTGTAGTGCACAAGGCTTCTGAGCTCTAAAGGGCTAAAGTGTGTCAGTAACATAGATAAACAAGATTCTGTGCTGGAGATAACACTCAGCAGGGAGTGAGTCACCATGATCAGACATGGCAGCTGGAGCAATGAGAGCAAAAAGAGATGGTCAACAACATAGATAAACTTGTGGAAACAAGCAAGAGATAAGATCTTCTTTATCTTCTAAACAAAGCAAAATCAGAACAACAATGTATTTGTTAATATACTTTGTTTAGCTTTGCCCACATGTTTAAAGCTAATCATTGTGGTAAGAAAACCCCTTTAAGTTGTTTCAGTCTATCACTCCCTTATCAATTAGTTGTTTTGTGCAATTTAGTCTACGCTATGGTTGCATTTTAAATTTTCTTTCTTATCTATGCTATGTTTCTTCCGACCTCAGTATGTGCAGCAACTAAGTTTATCTGCCCACTAAAGATTTCCTGCTATTACAATTTGATAGCCAACTCTTAAGTGGGCATAACTACAGTTCTTTTTTCAGAGTTTTGCTACTATTTAACAGTTTAAACCTAATTACATGGAAGAATACTGGTATCCCCAGATAAATCTTATATTTTGGTAAATATCACTTAAAGGATGTCAGTATCTGCAGGTATTAAATAGGTATAAGTGGTATTTTTTGTCTTTTTAAATTCAAATAGCATTACTATTATGGGCACCAAAAATAAAAGGCCCAGCCCTGGTTGGTAACATCCCCTTAATGCTTGGTGAAAGCATGTGAAAAACTTTTCTGACAGAGAAACTGCTTTGTTAGGAAAACAAAAAGGTAAAAACTGTCCCAAGAATTATGGAAAGTGGATAGGAGGAACAAACTTTAGATTGATCTATCTTGTGTGATCTATCTTGCACCATAGTATGAACAAGGTTTGATCTATAGTCTGGAGATCCTTGTTTTCTGTGAACACAATATAAATTTTAGAAACAGTTAGTGACTGCTAAAGGGATGCCAGTCCCTGTTAGCTTCACTTGGAACACCCATTGATTTCAAAATGAGAGTCCCAACCACCTCTCATTTTAAACCAGAGACGTTTGGGGCTTGTTCTGGAGATAGGTGCGGGACCCAGAGGTGGGACCTGGACCTATCAGACATTGATGGCATATCCAAGTGATATGCCCTCAATGCCTGTAGTAAGACAACTAATTTAGGTCCAATGTTTCTCTCAGCATAGAACGGAATAAACAATACTAGCAGAATGACAAACAGCATAAAAAAGCCTATTAGTATTGTGCAATATGAAGCTCAAAACCCTGCAGATTCAAGTTTGTGTCAGCAGCCACTAGAGTGTCACCATTGCTGCAACCAGAGGTAAGGAAGGAAGGAGATCTGATTGCTGAGATTCAGCATTCATAGTGTTCCCTATATTGAACTAATGCACTGGACCATGGAGAATCATGCATTTTAATAGTCATTAATTTTATAGTTTTTTCTGAATTGATTGCCATTTATTAATATTTGTAACATTTTATGATTACATTTAGCATGCATGGTTTTATCTTGAGTTGGCTCCCAATAAAGGTTACTGAAGTCATACCACAGTATTTTTAATTTCCTGAAATACTGCCCTTTCTATTGTTCTTTATTATGGGCCTAAGAAAGTGGTTATGAGAGCGGCCATCTTCTATGCGATGCTTCTAACAACATTTAGAGATGACATTTACATCATTTACATAGTCATAGGAGTCTGTGAACAGGAACTGACTCATTGACTTCTATGGGAGAGTTCTCTAGTTCTCTGGAAAGAAGTCAGTATGTAGAAAGAAGAGACATTGGCATAACTATAGCCACAGGAGAAATAGAAGCTGCTATAGGACTAAAGTCTGAGAACATGTATGTATTTTTTGTGGGCTGAAATTTTTGGTGGCTTTCTGCTGTCTAGCAGAACTTTGTGGGTTCTCTAATAAGTTTGATAAAACTTTGAGATTCTTAGTTCACATGTTTTTGATCGAAAATGCTTAAGCCACCCACGAACTTACAACGTGATCTCAGGTCGGGTGGTCCTACGCTATCTTTACCTCTCAATAGAACCAAAATCAGGCCTCTCATCGGGTCAACCGACCTCCATTATCCAGAGAGAAAGAAATAAAAAAACACCAACCTTGAAAGCTGCACTCATATAACAGCCTGAGAAAATGGGTGGGGTGCAGAAAACCAAAATGGAGGCATCTCTTCCTCCCTATATAGATTAAAAGCAATATATGCCAAATACAACGTATAGTTCTGCACAAAAAAACATTTCTAAAAAAACACAATGTGAACCTGGGTGCCACTGGCAGGGTTGCGGCATATACAGTCATATGAAAAAGTTTGGGCACCCCTATTAATCTAAATCATTTTTAGTTCTAAATATTTGGGTATTTGCAACAGCCATTTCAATTTGATATATCTAATAACTAATATTGCACATTTTGTGTTAGTACAATAAACCTCATTTCAATCCGGAAATATTACTGTGTCCATCAGTTATTAGATATATCAAATTGAAATGGCTGTTGCAAACACCCAAATATTTAGAACTAAAAATCATTAAGATTAATAGGGGTGCCCAAACTTTTTCATTGACATATATATATATATATATATATATTACTATTATTTAATTATTAATATATATTATATATATGTATATCACCGCACACCATTACCAGTGGCACACAACTACAAAAAGGGTAATAAAATACATGGAAATCCCTAAAGAAGCATTTATGCTATCTATCATACATGAAAAAACTTTGAGATTCTTAGTTCACATGTTTTTGATCAAAAAATGTTAAGCCACCCACCGAAACTTACAACGTGATCTCAGGTCGGGTGGTCCTACGCTATCTTTAACTCTCAATAGAGCCAAATTCAGGCCTCTCATCGGGTCAAACCGACCTCCGGTGAGAGGCCTGAATTTGGCTCTATTGAGAGGTAAAGATAGCGTAGGACCACCCGACCTGAGATCACGTTGTAAGTTCGTGGGTGACTTAAGCATTTTTTGATCAAAAACATGTGAACTAAGAATCTCAAAGTTTTTTCATGTATGATAGATAGCATAAATGCTTTTTTAGGGATTTCCATGTATTTTTATTCGCCCTTTTTGCAGTTGTGTGCCACTGGTAATGGTGTGCGTGTATATATATATATATATATATGCCGCAACCCTGCCAGTGGCACCCAGGTTCACATTGTGTTTTTTCAGAAATGTTTTTTATGCAGAACTATACGTTGTATTTGGCATATATTGCTTTTAATCTATATAGGGAGGAAGAGATGCCTCCATTTTGGTTTTCTGCACCCCACCCATTTTCACAGGCTGTTATATGAGTGCTGCTTGCAAGGTTGGTGTTTTTTTATTTCTTTCTCTCTGGATAATGGAGATCGGTTGACCCTATGAGAGGCCTGAATTTGGCTCTATTGAGAGGTAAAGATAACGTAAGACCACCCGACCTGAGATCACGTTGTAAGTTCGTGGGTGGCTTAAGCATTTTTTGATCAAAAACATGTGAACTAGGAATCTCAAAGTTTTTTCATGTATGATAGATAGCATAAATGCTTCTTTAGGGATTCCCATGTATTTTATTGCCCTCTAATAAGTTTGGCACTATTTATACCTTTATTTACTAATTTTATGCTGCTCTTTAGTTTTTTTCATTAGGTGGTGAGACCCATGTCAGACGTTGGAATGACATGCTTTGCAGGTACATGAAATGTTTTATATTGCTATGCCTTTGATTTAAAAGGAATGTGTCATCAGAAATTGACCTATTGTTTAAATCATGATTTTATGTTAAATATATTTTTAAGGTTTTTAGTGATTTTATATTTTTTTTCCATATCTCTGCATTTTTTTTTTTTTTAAAAAAGAATCCTAAAATCCTGCAGTTTTCACTTTATCATCAGAGGCAGGATTGCAATAAAAGGTGACCCCCAATGTTTAGATAACATAGTTTTTCACCAGTCACAATAGGTAATAGTCACAGCTTACCCTCTTCTCAGGGTCGTAGCTAGAACCCAAAGGGCCTCATAGCAAAATAAGATGGGTCTCACCACCTAATGAAAGAAAACTAAAAGAGCAGCATAAAATTAGTAAATAAAGGTATAAATAGTGCTAAATTTATTAGAGAACCCACAAAGTTCTGCTAGACAGCAGAAAGCTAACAACTTATTTTAGCCTACAAAAATACATATATGTTCTTGGACTTTAGTCCTCATAGCAACTCCTACTTCTCCCATGGCTATAGTTACGCCAATGCCTCTTCTTTCTACACACTGACTTCTTCCCAGGTCACAGACATGCCTAGAGAACTCTCCCATACAAGTCAATGAGTCAGTTTCTGTTCACAAACTCCTATGACTATGTAACTGCTGTAAATTTTATCTCTAAATTCTGTTAAAAGCATCTAATAAAAGATGGCTGCTCCCATAACCACATGCAGAAAACACAGTTAAAAAACGTACAATCAGAAAATAAAGACAGATTGAAAAGAAGATATAGCACAACTGTTTTAAATTAGTAAACTAATATTGGTGATAGGTTTCCTTTAATTAATAAATCAGTGATCTATTAAAACAAATTAAAGGGGTTGTCTCACTACAAAGATTGCTTTTTATGTTAAAGATCTTGCAAAAACAAGTCACTTTGCAATATATGTCCATTAACATTGTCCTACCTATTCCTAGATATCCGCTCTTGTATGGACTGCATCAGCTTCTCAGGTCGCTATAGCTACAGACCTGTTTACTCTCTCCTGATAGGCTGTCAGCACTGGTCGCTATAGCTGCAGACCTGGCTTCTACTGCAGCCTAGTAGAAGCCAGTAAACATGCCCCTGAATTCAAAATTAAGCCAAGAAAACAGGACTGAGATAAGATGAATCGATGTAGTGAGACAACCCCTTTAAAGGTATCATTGTTAGATTCTTAATGGCCCATTGCCTTAGCTCGATTCAGGAGATGTTGGCAATGTGAAATCCAAGCACTCAAGTCTCACAGTTTATATGAAGTAACATAATAGGCATTGCGTTCTTCCTTTTTCAATTACAGGTGGCACCACTTATAGCATCATTGTAACAGACACAATTGACTGTACAAAAGAAACTTTTGATAATGACATCTGTGTTGTATAAATATCTTCTGATTTTCAGACTGTTTGACTCCCGGAATAAACATTTTGATTCCTGATGATTTAGCACAGAAATATTATTTTAAGAATGGGTGACTGTCCTGCTGTATTATCTAGCATAACTAATCACAAGGCATTATGGGAAAGGAGCTGGAAAGCTCACTGCGCCCTCTATAGCTTGTAACAAATCCTCAAATAACTTCTCATTCACGGAATCTTTGAGAAGCAAAAGGGAATAATTGTCAAGCCAATATTGCTCATCTACATACGCGTTTCGGGGTTTTGCCCCTCATCAGTGTAGAGCAGAGCGATATTGGCTTGACTGGTGGGAGGCAATGAGTGGGTATGAGAAGGGGAACATCTCTCCTTATGGAGAGCACCAGTTAAGGTGTGTAGTGTTTTGATTGCCTTTTAGCCCACTACTAAGCATCTGCATATCACAAGGCATTATGGGAAAGGAGCTGGAAAGCTCACTGCGCCCTCTATAGGTTGTAACAAATCCTCAATTTACTTCTGATTCACTGAATCTTTGAGAAGCAAAAGGGAATAATTGTCAAGCCAATATTGTTCATCTACATACGCGTTTCCAGCTCCTTTCCCATAATGCCTTGTGATATGCAGATGCTTAGTAGTGGGCTAAAAGGCAATCAAAACACTACACGCCTTAACTGGTGCTCTCCCTAAGGAGAGATGTTCCCCTTCTCATACCCACTCATTGCCTCCCACCAGTCAAGCCAATATCGCTCTGCTCTACACTGATGAGGGGCAAAACCCCGAAACGCTATGTAGATGAGCAATATTGGCTTGACAATTATTCCCTTTTGCTTCTCAAAGATTCAGTGAATCAGAAGTAAATTGAGGATTTGTTACAACCTATAGAGGGTGCAGTGAGCTTTCCCAGCTCCTTTCCCATAATGCCTTGTGATATGCATATGCTTAGTAGTGGGCTAAAAGGCATTCAAAACACTACACACCTTAACTGGTGCTCTCCATAAGGAGAGATGTTCCCCTTCTCATACCCACTCATTGCCTCCCACCAGTCAAGCCAATATCGCTCTGCTCTACACTGATGAGGGGCACAACCCCGAAACGGGTATGTAGATGAGCAAAATTGGCTTGAAAATAATTCCCTGTAGCTTCTCAAAGCTTCAGTGACTAAGAAGTAAATTGAGGATTTGTTACAACCTATAGAGGGCGCAGTGAGCTTTCCAGCTCCTTTCCCATAATGCCTTGTGATATGCAGATGCTTAGTAGTGGGCTAAAAGGCAATAAAAACCCTAGCATAACTAAGTAATATGAGTTTTCTATTCAGTACTCATTTTATTCTTTAGCTACAGTGCAAAGCTTGATGTAATACACTTCTGATTTTTTTTACCATTAGAGTGCGTACTAATGTGTTTACCAATAAGTCAGTCCATTTGGTGTGAAAGTTTTCTATGCAGATTTTTGATAGCTTGTCATATAAATGAACCGTTCACGCAGCGTTTCTTGGAGTTTGCAGCATTTGTGATCATTGTATCATTTACACAGCACAAATAGAGCAGCAGAGCAGATGTTGCATTCTTCCTTTGAAACGATTTACAGTGAATCATCTTAGCCTCTCTGTAAAATTTTTACTTAATGGAGTCCTGGCATTTCTGATGAGCTGGGTGCTTAATTTTATAGAATAACCTATTGAACAAGCTGTTCTTGGACATTCCCATCTCAACTAAATGTTAAAAGTATTAAAATTCACATTAGCGTGCAAAGAAATTTTGCATGGGTAATCCTTTAATACAGTGTTTTATGGGTCTATTAGCTGCACAGCAGCTGGTGACATGATGAATTTAATCCATTAAAATATTCAGTAAGAGGTTTAAAAGTCATCTTTTTCAAACATAATCATGCTGCAGGGGAAGTGAACTTCTCATAGGGCAAGAAACAAGGTGGCGGTTTCACACTGTCAGGTGGAGAAAGTGCCACTTGGAATATACACAGTGGAGACTAACAGTTTTAAAAACTAATGAAACTTTACTGCTACCTATTGTATAATCTACAAACAGACATTTTTTTCTGTAAAATATGAATTTGAAATACTTTTGTTATTGTAACATTTGTGCAGGCAAATTTGTTCACAAAAGTACATTCAATAAAGCTTGTTTTATCTGTAAAGGCCATGGTTAAGATACCAGACCATATGGACAAGCTTTATTGTCCATATGGCCATATTTTAATTTGTCCACCATCAACATCGACGCCCATGGTTGATATGAGTGATCAGGGGGAACCCCTGATGGGCCTTAGGGCATGGGCAGAGACAGAGTGTAGTATGTAGAGTCATGTACAGTAACTGTCTGGTGGGCTCCAAAAATCAACTCCCCTGATGGGCCTCAAGCATCAATTTCACTGGTGGGCCCAAGAAACCCCATTCCAACTCTGTATGAGAGGTAGGCACAATAAGGGCTGCCTAGGTTCTCATTGAGGAAGGGGTCAAAGAGGAAGTGTGTTTTGCCTTAGATTCAGATAGGGCCTGTTTGGCATGACCTGAACTCTGCCGGTGATGTTAGGAAAATCATGTCAGGAATCACCAACCTTTTCCAGACAGGGTAAAGGAACTATAGTGGGTACGGAAAGTATTCAGACCGGTTTCATTGCAGCCATTTGGTAAGATCCAAAAAGTTCATTTTTTGGCTCATTAATGTACACTCTGCACCCCATCTTGAAAGAAAAAAAACAGAAATGTAGATATTTTTGCAAATTTATTAAACAAGAAAAACTGAAATATCACATGGTCATAAGTATTCATACCCTTTCCTGTGACACTCATATTTAATTCACATGCTGTCCTTTCCTTCTGATCCTCCTTGAGATAGTTCTACACTCCTTCATTGGAGTCCCCGTTTGTTTAATTAAACTGATTGGACTTAGGATTAGGAAAGGCACACACCTGTCTATATAAGACCTCACAGCTCACAGTGTATGTCAGAGCACATGAGAATCATGAGGTCTAAGGGCATGTTCACGCGGCGTAATTGCGGAGTGTATTTCGTCATGTATTTGTGCTTTAATACGGGCGAAATGCACTCCACAAATACGGTAATTCATAGCTCTCATAGAGAACTATGAATTACGCGTCGTATTGTACGTTGGGGGAGAGAAATGACATGTCAATTGTTCGCCGCAATTACGCCTTGTTAACGAACCCTTAGATTTCAAGATGGGGTGCAGTGTACATTAATAATTAGTAACCTATGGAAAAAAAAAGTGAGTTTTAGACCAAAACAGGTTTCATACATGTGGCCTTAAGCAGGGCTGCTAACAGAAATTTCGGGGCCCCATACAGCTGAAGCAAATGGGCCCCCACTCCTCCGCTCAAACCCTGCCCAAGCATGCCCACTGCCCCGCACCCAAGAATCACATCACCCTGCCCGCGGACAGTCAGCTAGGTAGGTAGCCAGGCGGACGGGCAGCTAGGTAGGTATCCAGGCGGGCGGGCAGCTAGGTAGGTAGCCAAGAGGGCGGGCAGCTAGGTAGGTAGCCAGGAGGGCGGGCAGCTAGGTAGGTAGCCGGGCAGGTAGCTAGGTAGGTCGCCGGCCGGGCAGCTCGGGAGGTCGCCGGGCGGGTGGGTAGCTAGGTAGCCGAGCTAGATAACCGGGCGGGTAGTGTGGTATGTGGCCTGGCGGGCGGGCAATTAGGTCGGTGGCCAGGTGGGCGGGCAGTTAGGTATGTGGCCAGGCGGCCTGGCAGTGAGGTATGTGGCCTGGGGGGCGGGCTGTTCGGCCGGTGGCCAGGCGGGCGGACAGTTCGGTCGGTGGCCAGGCAGGCGGGCAGTTAGGTCTGTGGCCAGGTGGGCGGGCAGTTAGGGCTGTGGCCAGGTGGGCGGGCAGTTAGATGGGTGGCCAGATGGGCAAGCAGTTAGGTCGGTGGTCAGGCAGTTAGGTAGGTGGCCAAGCGGGCGGGCAGTTAGGTCGGTGGCCAGGCAGTTTGGTAGGTGGCCAGGTAGTTAGGTAGGTGGCCAGGCAGTTAGGTAGGTGGCCAAGAGGACGGGCAGCTAGGTAGGTGGCCAGGAGGGCGGGCAGCTAGGTAGGTAGCCGGGCTGGTAGCTAGGTAGGTAGCCGGGCGGGTGGGTAGCTAGGTTAGCCCG
>JAODAL010024209.1:0-61042 GCA_025379985.1 Phyllomedusa bahiana | reverse complement strand
CAAAGGTCGGGTAACGGTTTAGGGCGACAATATGATCAGGAACGCTTTTCCTATGGCTCGGGGCAACATAGATCCAGCGAGGAATGACTGCAGAGCGGACCCTTAAATAGGGGAGGCGTCAGGCAGACAACCAATTATTGGGACACTGTCCCTTTAAATTTACGAGAACGCGCGCGCGCGCGCACGCTAGGGAACGGGCACCCGCAGTCTGGCCGGCAGGAGACGCGGGCGGGACAGGAACGCGGCCGGGTAAGTTACCAGCAGGGGCGGACCCCCGGCTCGTCCCGCGGCCAGCGGCAGCACCCGACCCCGGCAGGCGCCCGGGAGGGGGACCACGGGTGCGCCCGCGGCCCGCGGGCCGAGAAGCGGGGGTCGCCGCTACACCCTGCTGGCTGCGAAACGCTGCCTATTTCAGCAGCGGATCAAGCCCATTCTCCCGCCGCTCACCGGGGTCATGAAACAGCTAGAGGACTATCTGGTTGCTGATAGGCTCGAGACAGAAAGACACAAAGAGGCACGCACTAAGGGTTTCTTCAGACGATGGCGAACTTTTATTGAGTCCCACTATTCGGACAGGGAAATTGTAGCCCTGATGCAAACTTTCAAATACATGGGCTGGTACTGTAAGGAAGGGATCAGTGGTACTTTGGGGAGGCTCCAGGTGTGAGAGACATAATCACATTAGGCGTAGCACGACATTTATCAGATTGACCCAGATAGAGGGGCTTATAGAAGTTTGCAGAAATTTGGTTTCAGCATAACACCAGGGTCCTTTACGAGGAGAGATGACGCACGCATTTTCGGTTTTCTTTTCATATGTTGTATATGTTGTTGATGTCTGTGTAGATTGCCTTGTTTTGAACATGTTTTAGCTTTGTACATGATGCCGCAATGGTCCAGGCACTGGCCTGCAATGCGAAATTTGGATCTGATCTGTAACATGACAGAGTTGTTTTTTGGTTGTTTCTGTTTCCAAAATAAGAAAAGCAAATAAAATGTGTTTAAATAAAAAAAACTAACATTCCATAATTATAAAGCTATTCACTGATCACACAAGGGTTGTGATCTCTGATCTTTCACAAGAGCTTACAATCTAGGTGGAAGGGAGACCTACTAGGAATCTTGGTAGGCCTGGCTAAGAAGATTTATTTTTATGGCACACTTAAAACTATGAGTGTTACGAGTTTTATGGGGGCGTATATAAGTGGTGCAGCACATGTGAAGTCTTGGAGGCATGAGTGGGAGGTTTGGATGATGCTGGAATTTAGTCTAAGATCACCAGCAGAATGTAGAGTTGATAGACAGCAAATAAAAATATAAAATAATAAAAAAGTTACACATATTTGGTGTCCCTTTATGTAGATTTATGTATGTAATTGTTATTTAGGGTAATTTTTTATATATATTTTAAACTTATTTGAGAAATGAGAAGATTTGGAATCTTCTCATTTTACACCAACTACAATTACAATAATCCTTACTTATATAGTACCAACATATTCTGCAACACTTTACCTGTACCTGCTGCATTGTAAAGGTTAAAAACTAACATTCCTTATACCAAATCTTCTATTTGGTATCACCACATCCAAAAAAGTCCCATCTATTAAAATATAACATCGTTTATTCCATACACTGAACATTGTAGAAGGAAAAAAATTCCACACGTCAAAATTGAATTGTTTTTGTCATTTCACGTCCCTGAAAAATTGGAATAAAAGTGATCAAAAAAGTCGCATGTATTCCCAACTGGTACCAATAAAAAGTATACTTCAGCCCTCACTGAAATCTGTAGGTGTCAGTATAAAATAATTATTTCTCGCAGAAAATGGCGCCACTGCACAAATTTAAAAAATAGAAAATGTTTGGATCTTTTTACGGTACAAAAACATTACGAAAACCTTACATATTTGGTGTTGCTGGAATCATATCAACTGGCATAATACAGAGGACATATTATTTTTACCAGAGAATGAATGCCCTAAAAAAAAAATTTTTTTTTGCAGTTTCCCAGTATATTCTATGGCAGAGTGAATAACACCATCAGAAAGTACATCTTGTCCCGCAAAAAAAAAAAGCCCTCATATGTCTAGGTAGGTGGAAAAATAAAAAAGTTATGGCTCTGGGAACGCGAGGAGGAAAAAACTTAATGTGTCAACCAAAAAAAGTAAGGTCCTTAAAGGGTTAAACTGTTTTTAACGCACAACCAATGCATTGCCTGGATTAGGGTATCGGTAGTGGCTGTGATGTGGCTGTAAAGAAGATTGAGCCTGCCTGTTGCATTTTGGATAGATTAGAGCAGGTAGAGTTTGGAGAGAAGTAAACTGATTAGTAAGAAATCACAGTAATCAAGACAAGACCATATAAAGTCAACAATAAGAGTTAGTATTATTATTTTTTATTTTAAGGCACTCCTAAATTCCAGGGTGCTGTACATTCAAAGTGGTGGGGGTGGTAACATACATAACATGTGTCAAACAAGATACAATGGTGACGATAAATAATTAACTGGTACAGAGGTAGAGAGGACCCTTCCTATGATGTATAGTAGTACCACACACAAAAATACTGGTTGTTTAGTTGATAGCAGAATGACAAGTTCAGTTTTTAGAAAGTTTAGTTCCAGACATAGGAAGGACATGATGTTGAGACAGCACCAGCAATTGTTGGTGTTTTGTAGTGGTGTGGGGGTGATATCTCTGGAAGAGATGGTACAGAAATCCACTTCTGCTGATAGTTTGTCCAATGGGAGCCATATACATTAAAAAGAGAAGAGGACCTGGAACTGATCCCTGAGGCACCACGACCACAAAAGTAAGAGGAGAAGTTGAACCAGTGGAACTAAACATACTGAGAGTTTAGTAATCTACAGTGTGAAGTGATCAAAGTTATTGGTTTAGATTTCTGCTATGGATCCATGATGGCTTTTTTTCGAACAGAAAAATCCATTGAGTAACCATATCCTAAGGGCTAGACAGGTCAACTTTATATACATTCTAACCTTTACAAGCATGAAAAGATATCAAGCAAAAACCAAATGTATTTCAATTTGCAAGATGTAGAAATCATAGCTTGTGGTAACATAGTAAAATTAGAGGTCCCATAATTTATAATTTCATATATGCAAATGTACAAAGAAGTCTTACCTTTTTTTTACGGAGTCTAACTGGATCGCATACCTCTTCACAGCTAGACATGTTATCCTTGGCAGGAATAGACGGGGTACAATTTGTAGGATTTTTTTCGTTGCGAACCATCTTGTGATCCACTCACATCACCATTCACGATTTGTGATTCATTATGACTTTCAAAATCTCTACCCAAAGAGAATCCTCCTTCATGCTCCAGATCAGAAGACTCAAAAAAATGCAAACTATCAGAAGAATCAGTGGATACCACACTGCAGATATTCTGCTCATATACAACTCTTGATCCATCAGATTTCCTTCTCTGTTGTGCAATTCTAGCAGAATATAGCAGCTGTTCACCAGACATACCAATGTCCTCCAAATCTGTATTTCCATGTAACAATTCATTGGATGACATTCCATCTAAAATATTCACATGATCTTTGATTTTATAAGTAGTATCTCCACCTTCCACTTCTGAACATTTGTTTTTCTCTGTATCATGACTGACATTACTCACTTCAAATGTGTTGCCCACATTATTTTCAAGTAAAGTCTTTACAAATGAGCTAATCCTATCCAGGTTCGGCAGAAGGTCCTCATTCCTGAGTTCTCTTTCTTTGGTTGGCATGAGTGTTTCCATGCTGGTATTTGGAGATGCACAGTGATCTGTACCCAAGTTTTCATTTTCATCTATGTCTTTAGAGACCTGTTCTTGATCTTCACAAAAACCATTGCAATCCTCTACATAAATACGTTCTGATAAAGAAGATGTCTCCTTTGTATCATCTTTCCCATGTTCTTCCATAGCTGGTTTTAAATGTTCTACTTCAATTCCATGGCAACACAATTTATCACATCCAGAAGTGTTAGAAGATAATCCAATCCATTGAGATACATGCTCTTCCCAGCTTCTCTTCCGAACAGCTACAGACATGTCACAAAGCAAAGCACCAGACAACACTTGTAGACAGAGGAGCATGTGATTTCAATATGGGCATGTAGTGTAGCTCTGCAGCTGACCTGATGAAGTATCATCTAGCAAACAAAAATCAAATCAGTTAGGGTCTAAATGTTGACAAATGATTAACAAGCAATACAGCAGCCCTTGTGTGGATGAACAGCCTGTTTTTTATACAGTCATAGTTTCTGCTTGCCAACTTTTGTACAATAGGATTCATTTTATTCTAGTCACAGGATAACTAACTTCATGCATCTGAATTCTATAAAGTCTCATGACTCTCTACTACTAATAATATAATCACTCACTGGAGAATGAACTGGACAACTTAAGGAACCAATTCCACTGAGCAGTTACATAAACCCATTCCACAATAAATGACGAAAAATTACGTTGTCTGAATAAAATGTGCAGCATTTGCATAGTGCACATAATTAGAGAAGGAACGATTTCTGCCATAGAACACTGCTGTTTTAATATTTGCATATACAGTTTAAGTATAAAGTCAGTATATTTTGGCTTATTCAAGAGGCAACATTATTTTTAGGGTTTATTTCTTACCATATTACTAAATAATTTTATGTTCTTAAAAACATACAATATTTATACAATAACTACAATATAATGCTTAACTTATTTCTCAGTGCTGTTGTCATGACCGTGCCTATTCAGGCTGCAGCATGGTCCTTGGTCAGTCAGAAAGGTACAGCAGAGGGTGCACTTTTGGCCATGATTTGTGACTGTACTTTACATGTTTCTTGCAGTGTGTGAACACGGTCTTATTAGATTCTGTCTGTGTGTTAATTGATTTCTTCCACACCTATCTGTTCTCTGCTGACTTTGTTCTGGGCAGCAGATGGTTAAGCCAGTGTTGATGGACCACTGTTTAACCACTCAGGCTGTGTTCTGGAGGTCAGGGATTCAGTCCAATCAATCTCTGGACTGGGTCCCTGACTTCCTATTTAAGATCCATTTTGCCTTGAATTCCTTGCTGGTGATAATCTTGACTTAAGCTGGTGTGCTTTTTATCTCTAGTCTTGTTTGGTTGCAAATTTTTATGCCTGTCATCTGACCTTCCTTTTGCCTTACGATTTTGTACTGCGTTGCTCTCTCTGGCTTTTGACCTGTTCTGTCTGACCTTCTGTATTGTTTTGTCTGTCTTGTCTGTTCTGTGTTTACACGTACTCAGGGTTGCCGACGACCACTTAGGGTCGGATAGGCAAGTAGGCAGAGACAGATTTGGGGGGCCTAGCGTCAGGGCTCACAGTCTGTCTGTTTATCTGCTCTGGGTTCCCTAATATTATCACTAGTCCTAAAAAAAATTTCTCCATCCTGCCATCTGAATTATGGATACTATTCGGGAGCTCGCCAGGTGGAGGGTCTAGCTAGCTTGATGTCTGATCTGGTTAATTAGGTATACTACTTCACCCAGCAACAGGTGGATTCTGCCCCGGTAGCAGCCCCAGTCCTGCCTCCAGCTATTGTTAGGGAGCCGAAGATGCTTCTCCCAGATCCATTTTCAGGGGATTGAAGAAATTTAGCCATCTATCGACAGTCGTGTTCCCTGAATTTCAGGCTTAAGCCACTTGCCTCTGAGGCCCAAAATGGTGGGTGTAGTGGTCTCCCTTTTTCAGTCCTTAGGGCTCATCTATTTGGAGTCAGAACACACATCTCTAGTGGAAACTCAGCTCTTGACCATACTTCAAGGAAAAAGGTCGGCTGAGGAGTACTGCACTGAATGTCGCAAGTGGTATGTAACTGCTGGATGGTATGACCCAGCATTAAAGGCTTTGTTCAAACAGGGCCTAGATAACACCATTAAAGACATCTGTGTCAGCTATCCCAACCCCAGTACATTAGAGCAGGCTATGCCTCTTGTGGTCCGCATTGACCGCAAAGTCCGGGAGAGGAGAAAGGAAATATTTGAACCTGGGCATCCTTCTGTCTCTTTTTCTTTCTCCCGTACAAAATTTGTCTTTTTCTCTCCCATCATGAAAGAGGAGCGGATGCAACTCAGAGTCATGGACACCAAAACCAGGAGTGAATATTGCATGAGAAATGTCCTGTGTCTGTACTGTGGCCAAGTTGGTCATTTTCTTCGGAACTGCCCCACCAGACCCAGGTCCCAGCCAGAGGAATTACAGTGCCTGAGTGGTAGTCGAAGGAGCCACTCAGACATCCGGTATCTTCTGCATTAATTTCAAAATTGTTATTGCTGGCATCCTTGCCTTTTGATTCTAAGTCTGTATCTGTGCAGAACCCGATTGATTCCAGGGTGGCTACCAACTTTGTAGATTCTGCCTTGTGTCATCCTAGACCTGAAGTTGGTAAAGCTGGATCATCCTCTTCCTGTTACAGGTGCTGACTTCACCCCGTTGGCAGGAGGGAGGATCCACTTTAAAACCCCGCCATTCGTATTTGCAGGTTGGCCCTAACCATTCTGAATTTTTTGATTTTTTTTGTCAAGGACAATTTGTCATCAGATATTGTTTTGGGTCTCCCTTGGTTACATAATCATAACCCCGTCTTTGACTGGAGTAAAGGGTAATTGATTAATTTGGGTCCTCAATGCTCCTCCCACTGTATTTCTGCTGAAAAATCTGCTCTTGAGTACAAGACTGTTCCTGAGAAAGGTTTGCCCACCGGGGGTGAGGTTGCAAACTCTGCTCACGATCTTGCCGCATATGTTAATCTCAGGATCTGGAACCTAGTGACATTCCTGCAGTGACTAACAGGTCTGATTCTTTGCCCTTTGTTCTACAGGAGGAGACGGAGGGCATAACCGTGACACCTTGTGAGCTAGATTCTACGCCTCAATCTTCCGTATGGAACTCAGAAATAGAGGACAAACAACTGGGCAGAGTCTGGGCCCACGCTCCACTGAACCTTGTCAAAGTCCAAGACGACCAAAGGTACAAAAATCAACAAAAATGTTCTGTAGGTCCTGGAGATGCTCTGATTGTTGAAGTGTGGCACTCAACTAAGAACCTGCGCATTAAGGTTTCTTCTGGGAAACAGGCCCAGTGTCTTTGCAAGCGATGCCATCATCTGAGCCCTACCAGGCCTGGTGGATCTATTGAGGGTCTGGAGGTCCCTCATAAAAAGAGGGGTTCTGTAATGACCGTTCCTGAGCAGGCCGCAGTACGGTCTTCTATACGTTATGTACGGCAGAGGCTATACTTTTGGCATTGATTTGTGACTGTGTGGTACATGTTTCTTGCAGTGTGTGAACACGGTCTTATTAGATTCTGTCTGTGTGTTCATTGATTTCTGCTAAACCCGTCTGTTCTCTGCTGACATTGTTCTAAGCTAGTGTTGATGGACAGCTGGTTGCACCAATCAGCCTATGTTCTGGATGTCAGGAACCCTGTCCAAACACAAGGGGGAGAATGATCACGTATAAAAGGATAAGAGTTACTAGAATCATGTAGTCATGAAATATCCCTCTACTAGCAGTACTGCCTGCCTGGGAAAACATAAATGACAGAAATAAGGAGATGGGTTTAGGGAAGACCCTGCCTTTACTGCTAAGCTGCAAATCTCTCTGCTTGCAACTAGAATTGTTGTATAGACTAATAGGTTTAGCATTTAAAGAATACAGAGAAAAAGTTTTCCAAAAAGTGTTCCAAAAAAGGAATTCTGTTGTCTGGTAAGTAATACATTTATAGATCTATTTTGATATAATAATGCTTAATATACATTTGTGACACCATTGAATGTGCTTTATAACCAACAATAACTTTTAGAAGGCAATTGTATAGAAAAAAAATTTGCAGTATTTTTGTCTTTTTTTGTACAACTATAGACAATAAACATAATGAACTGTTCCTTGAAAGGTCACATACAGTCCCTTTAAATGACTTTATTTTTACCAAAATGATTCCACAGATGCATGTGCATCTTCTGTGAACTGCAGCTGTACTACTTGTTTTCTGAGTGCATTCCACTGAAGCATCCAAGTCATATGGCAAATGATCATAAAATACAAAGACACACATTGCGGCGTATTCAGAACATAGTAAGAGGACAGCTGAATGTTTTGACTCGCACCTTTAAATCTGATACATATCTGTGCATTATGTAGAACTACTGCTTAACATCACTAACAACTTCTGCCTAGTATCACATTGCTATTGAGGGTCATTTCAGTTCATTCACACAGAAAGGCTGTCCATCCAGCCACAATGATACATGTTGTGGAAAGAAAACAGCTAATCTTAATTATCTTTATACTGCCGTTATAGCTCTTTATACATTAATAAACAATGCTTCACAGTTGCACTTATTTCATAAAATGAAGTATACTGTATAATTTTCTGTCCTTTGGGCTAATGACCTAACTTTTTTTTTTTTACTAAGAATGCAGTTCCTTTGTAGAGATCTATACGGTAGTACTTCTCATCCACTAGAAAGGATCATCACAAGGGCTAGACCCCCTATCTCCAAGGGCGCCTTAGCATCTGCATGGATCCCTATTGGAATATAAAAAATAATATCTTTTGGCAGCATACATATTAAAGCTGACAGAGGTTGTTTTTAAGTGTTATTAAGATAAATTATTACATTTTAAGTCTCAATTCTGTATTACATTACTAAGATAATATTCCACATCCAGTCGAATAAAGAGTCTCTTCCTTGTCACTAGTGACCTTGGTGATCGATTATAGGCAAGTGCATTGGGTGTTCTAAATGCACCCCAGACCTCCACTACCATTGTACCAAGCAAGATTTTGATGTCATAACTTTTATTTACATCAGCCAGCACAATGAAACAGTAAGAAGCAAGCTTAGTATCTGTGTTAGTTGAAGGTGATTTTTGGGGGCTGTAGGTGTCCTGTGTGTATGCAGAATGGGGAGGGTGGTCTGATCATCATGTGTATGTAGGTTGGGTGAGTTTGATCATCTTGTGTCTTTAGATTTGGTAACTCTGATCAAATTGTGTCTGTAGGCTGGTTGGCTCTGATCATCTTGTGTCAGTGAGCTGGTTGGCTCTGATCATCCTGTAGGCTAGATGACTGATGTCTGTAGGCTGGTTGGCAGCTCTGAAGCCTGTAAGTTAGGTGGCTCTGATCATCTTATGTCTCTAGGCTGGGTCGCTCTATCACTTTATGTGTGTGGACTGGTTGGCTCTGATCATCATGTGTGTGTAGACTGGTTGGCTCTGATTATCTTGTATGTGTAGACTGGTTAGCTCTGATTATTTTGTGTGTTTAGACTGGATGGCTCTGACCATCTGGTGTGTGTTGACTGGTTAGCTCAGATCATCTTGTGTCTGTAGGTTGGATGGCTCTGATCATCTTGTGACTCTAGGCTGGGTGGCTCTGATCATCTTATGTATGTGAGCTGGTTGGATCTGATCATCATGTGTGTATGTAGACTGGTTGGGTCGGATCAACATGTGTATGTAGACTGGTTGGCTCTGATCATCTTGTGTGTAGACTGGTTGGCTCTGATCATCCTGTGTGTAGACTGGTTGGCTCTATTTATCATGTGTGTGTAGACTGGTTAGCTCTGATCAACTTGTGTGTGTAGACTGGTTAGCTCTCATCATCTGGTGTGTGTAGACTGGTTGGCTCTGATCATCTTGTGTCTGTAGGTTGGATGGCTCTGATCATCTTGTGTCTCTAGGCTGGGTCTCTCTGATCACCTTATGTGCGTGGGCTGGTTGGCTGTTATCATCGTGTGTGTGTAGACTGGTTGGCTCTGATCATCTTGTGTCTGTAGGCTGGGTGGCTCTGATCATCTTGTGTCTGTAGGCTGGGTGTCTCTGATCATCTTGTGTCTGTAGGCTGGGTGTCTCATATCATCTTGTGTCTGTAGGCTGGTTGGCTCTGATCATCTTGTGTCAGTAGGCTGGTTGGCTCTGATCATCTTATGTCAGTAGGTTGGGTGGCTGTGATCATTGGGGTCTGTAGGCTGGGTGGCTCTGATCATTTGGGGTCTGTAGGCTGGGTGGCTCTGATCATCTTATGTCTGTAGGTTGGGTGGCTCTGATCATCTTGTGTCTGTAGGCTGGGTCGCTCTGATCATCTTTTGTAGGCTGGGTGGCTCTGGATTGTCTGTGTGTACATTGCAGACTCTGGAATTCTCTTGAATAGCTTGTATGTCTTGGGGGCTCTGGAATTTTGTACAGATTTTAAACATTTGGGACTTGCCAAAACCCCATGCCAGAACCTGTCCTGCACCCTGCAAAACTCCACTGCTGTCTCCATTCAGCAAAACAGATAAGAGGTCTTCCACAACCTTCCCCTCTCATCATGCTATTGCAAATGCTAGTATGTGCCATATCCTGTTGACAACATCAAAACAGGTGGTTTGTCAAATTGCTTGGTTGGTTGAATAACCCTTTCATTTTTTTCAATACTTTCGAAAAATTCTTATGGCCTATATTTTTTCAAGGGTGATTCACGTATTATTTTAAAATGAGCTATTCATCCCACATGAATTGGCCGAGGAAACAGATTTACAAGCCTATGTTTAATATAGTCAATTAGTACCAACAGTATATCAACTTCCCCAACCCAAAATAACCCTTTATAAATTTTAAAACCTGCCATGAAAACACATCATAAGGCAAGAGTTATAATAAACATATGTTCAACATTACAATTTTGGAAACAAGCTTCTGTTAGATCATATGTCATGGAAACAACAACAAACTGTAAGAGAAGCAGATACAGTCCTGGGCCACCCTACTGCTGTCACATGCTTGGCTGGAAATTTACTACAGTGAAATAATACATGGAATATTTCCAAAACTTTGCAGGTCAATTTTTGAGTCACTTTTAAATTTTAAGGGTAATTCCATCTACATATAAGAACCATCACACTGACAATAATCTAAATTTACATACAACTGTCCAAGACCCTTATCCTGTCACTCAGAACATAAGGGCCACTTGTTTGTTTTAACCTTAAAGCAGTTGTCTCACTACATCGATTCATCTTACCGAAGTCCTGTTTTTTCGGTATATTTTTGAATTCAGGGATGTGTTTACTGCCTTTACTGGCTCCTACCGGCCTGCAGTGACTAGCTGCTGAAGACACCAGGTCTGTAGCTATAGCAACCAGTGCTGGCAGCCTATCAGGAGAGATCAAACAGGTCTGTAGCTATAGGCCTCGTTCACACGGCTTATTTCAGCGCGGATTGGCGCCGTACTGCGCGCCGGATTTTCGCTGCAGTATGGCGCCAATCCGTCGCAGTAATTACGGATAGCGACCTGAGAAGATGATGCAGCCAAACAAGAGGGAATTTCTAGGAATATTTAGGACACTGTTAACGGATACACATTGCAAAGTGATTAGTTTTTGCGAGATCTTTAACATAAAAAAACAATCATTGTAGTGATACAACCCATTTAATTGTTATCGCTTAACTGTTCAATGCTCAATTATTTGGTATCAGTTTAGTTCCTCTGTAAACTAGAGTACTGCATAGGTTCTTACCACCCTGCAGCAAAAGGCAGGCTAACAGCCAGGGCTGGGCCCACTCAATTCAAGGGCTACAAGGCAGCCAAATGAAAGATGAATGTAAACGGTATGAAATTTCCTGCTAAAAAGAGATAGTGGTAACCAAATCAAGCCAAAAGATACCAGGAAGGGGGCATAAATTAATATGTGAGATATTTTAAAACTTTGTCCATAATAACGTGACAGAAACTTAAAAAGATTTTTTCTGAGCATTTCAGTGAATAACCTCTTAACATTCAGCTCTATTTTGCTGTTAAAGACCAAATACTTTATATGTTTTTTTAACAAATTTCAGGTGACAAGTTTTTACATTTCTGTTTTTGTAGTAGTAGGAGGGCTTGTTTTTTGTATGAGGGATGAAAGGTGTTTGATAATTGTCTTATTCTGGGTGAATATAACTCATTGACATTAACAAAAACCTTTTTTCAGAAATAATTTGTTTCAGCTTAATCATTTTTTTTACTTGGCGCTGACACACCAGTTTTAAATAGATATAAAGGAGTGTATAATACGGAAATATGAATTAAAGTGTAATGCGCCAAACTTTGTATGTCAGTTTTGCATCAAACTTTGGCACATTTTAGGCATATTAAAATGTGTCGTGCCATCTATAGAACAGTGTGCCAGCAGTTGTTTGGCACAATAATAAAAAAATACTACGTACAAATTCATAGATGTCGCCCAAAATGTCCATACTATTGACACATTTCTACTAACTCTATGCCATAGTCCCATTCCTATTAGAACCTGTCATTTCAAAACATTTTGGGGGCTATGTTAAATAGTGTGTAATATGTTTGAAGATATTTTAAATGGAATAAAATTAGTATGGACTTTTAATCAAATTTCTACCATCCTGCTGGGCTCCTCTCTCTCGATTTGGAAGCTGGTGTCTTTCTACTTGTTGCTGATTACGTTCAGGAGTGGCGGTTATCCGAAACCGTGTCCTCATCAAGTGCAACACAAGGAGTGAGTGAGCTGACTCTCATTTCTACTTGTTTGCATTTTATGTTAAATAGTAGTTACACTTTAGGAATCTATTACATTGGTGATATTAGAGCTCAGTGGATTGCAGCTCAACTCTTTAATGCCCAAATTATTTGAAGGTGTTGCGACTGATTAGTACATTAAATGCCTTTTTAGGGGAGTCAGTATTCGTTCTATGGATGCCTATTGTTAGCCATTTTTTCACTACTGTAATTTTGCTCAATGTGATGTATCCCATATGGAAGCACTTTAGTGCACTAATTAAGGTTAAAGGGATCTTCTCACTACATTGATTCATCTTACCTTAGTCCTGTTTTCTTTGTTCCACTTGGAATTCAGGGGCGTGTTTATTGGTTTCTACTAGGCTGCAGTAGAAGCCAGGTCTGTAGCTATAGCAACCAGTGCTGGCAGCCTGTCATGAGAGATTGAACAGGTCTGTAGCTATTGCGAGCTGAGGAGCTGATGCAGTCCATACAAGAGGGCATATCTCAGAATAGGTAGGACACTGATAATGGACACCTATTGCAAAATGACTTGTTTTTGCAGTATTTTTAACATAGAAATCAATCCTTGTAGTGAGACAACCCCTTTAAGCTTTATATTGATTGAAACCTAGGTATTAGCTGCCTCCTAAGAAATTGTTTCTATTAGGATACTTTTTGCCTAAAACAATCAATATAGTTTGGGTGTGTTAATACATCATCAACACACATCCTTCTTCTTTTCTGATTTTTCACAGCGTAACAGTGTAAATCTATGAGCCTTAAGGCCAGGCTCTTTAGCCATCAGGACTATTATGTAGACACTTTGGGCGACATGTATGAACGGGCTTTACGCCTTTTTTCTGGCGTATCCTGCGCCTCACCGGCTCGAATCTGCTGTCAGACGCAGGGATGCAATGTTAGGCTCAGCGTTCGCCACTTTCGGCTGCGCTTCACATGAAGGGGCATGTAATGGGCGCGGTGTGGGCGTTCCGGGGCGGGACGCGGCGCGCACGAAAACTCAGATGCATGTACGATCGTGGGTCGGCAAAGTGCGGCGCATTGCAGCGCTCGCCAGCTCCGACAGGCAGACCTGGTTGATTCTGGTCTAAATGACACGGCGGAGGTGAAGTGAAGCGAGAACGTAACATGAGAGGAAACATAGAAGATCGCAAAAGAAATCTCGGCGCTCAGCTCCGTGCGGCATAGAGTGTGAATTTTTAAAAAATCGCCTTTATAAAGGTGTAAAACATTCTCAGAAAAAGAGCTCAAACCTTCCAAAAAAAAAAAAAAATCAGTTTCCAAAAATTTAGAACGGCGCAACATCAGGAATAAGGATCTTGGAAATTGCCGGGAAATACAGTAATTCAAATTCTGTAAGCTATTCTCATTGGTTGGCATAAACCAGTCAATCAAAATAGGAGCGACATTGAATCATTAAAACCTATGGAGAAGTATTGACCAATCAAAATCAAAGGCGGGACAGTTCAAAATACAGTAAAAATGCAGAAAAGAGCTGATTGGTTGAAGTAGCGGGGGCTTGGCTATCTCGGCCAATCAGAGCGCGAGCTACTTTCTCCCATTGTAGTCTATGGCCAGATTGGGGCAATGCAATCTTGGCTCTCAGCGCCGTGCGGCATGGAGTATGATTTAAAAAATCATTTTTATTAAGTGTAAAACATTCTCTGTAACCGAGCTAAAACCTTCTATCAACAGAAATCAATCAAATCCCTAACCACGCGTTTGTCGCCGAGACCGGCGCAACATCGGGAATAGCGATATAGAGAATTGCCAGGAAATGCAGTAATTAAAATTCTGTAAGCTCTTCTCATTGGTCGGCAGAAACCAACCAATCAGAATAGGAGCTACATTGAATCATTAAAACCTATGGAGAAGTATTGACCAATCAAATTCAAAGGCGGGACAGTTAAAAATACAGTAAAAATGCAGAAAAGAGCTGATTGGTTGAGCTAGCGGGGGCTTGGCTATCTCGGCCAATCAGAGAGCGAGCTACTTGTCTCATTGTAGTCAATGGAGAGGTCGGGGCAATGAAATCTCGGCTCTCAGCTCCGTGCGGTATGGAGTATTAGTAAATAAATAGTTTTTATTAGGTGTAAAATATTATCTGTAAAAGCGCTGAAACCTTCTCTAAACATACATTAATAAAATCCCGAACAACGTGTTTGTCGCCGAGACCGGCGCAACATCGGGAATAGAGAATTGCTGGGAAATACAGTAATTCAAATTCTTTAAGCTCTTCTCATTGGTCGGCAAAAGACAGCCAATCAGAATAGGAGCGACAGGGACCCATTCTAACCTATGGAGAAGTATGGACCAATCAAAATACAGTAAAAAAGGCAGAAAAGAGCTGATTGATTGAGCCCAGGTGGCAGATATGAATCCACCAATCATATGTACTGCATCTATGTTGAGTGGAGAAAGAAGGGCGCGATAGAAGGGCGCCCTAAAAGTTATTACTGTCTATGGGAAATATTCTAGTACTTAAAGCTCAAAGAAATTGAATTACTGTATTTTCCGGCAATTTCGAATATCTCAATTCCTGATGTACCGCCGGTCTCGGAGACAAACGCGTTGTTAGTGATTTTATAGAAGGTTTCAGCTTTTGTAGGTTTCAGTTTATAGAAGGTTTCAGCTCTTTTACAGAGAATGTTTTACACTTAATAAAAACGATTTATTTACTAATACTCCATGCTTCATGGCGCTGAGAGCCGAGATTTCAGTGCCCCGATCTCTCCATTGACTACAATGGGACAAGTAGCTCGCGCTCTGATTGGCCGAGATAGCCAAGCCCCCGCTAGCTCAACCAATCAGCTCTTTTCTGCCTTTTTACTGTATTTTGAACTGTCCCGCCTTTGAATTTGATTGGTCAATACTTCTCCATAGGTTAGAATGGGTCCCTGTCGCTCCTATTCTGATTGGCCAGGATTGCCAAGCCCCCGCTAGCTCAACCAATCAGCTCTTTTCTGCATTTTTACTGTATTTTGAACTGTCCCGACTTTGATTTTGATTGGTCAATACTTCTCCATAGGATATAATGGTTCACTGTCGCTCCTATTCTGATTGGATGGTTTATGCCGACCAATGAGAATAGCTTACAGAATTTGAATTACTGTATTTCCCGGCAATTTCCAATATCCAAATTTCCGATGTAGCGCTGTTCTTGATTTTTGGGAAGTGATTTTATTTATGTATTTTTTTAGTAGGTTTGAGCTCTTTTTCAGAGAATGTTTTACGCCTTTTAAAGGCGATTTTTTGATTTATACTCCATGCCGAACGGACATTTTTAATGATTTCTCGCTGTTTTCCAGCCTATCTCGAATCGGAATATATGTTCGGCGCAGTCCCGCACTGCGCCTAAGTCCCCGCACTGCGCCTCACACACTGGCGAGATGCGGTGAACTTTTCCCCGCATGTATGAACGTAGCTCCTCGGACGGCGAATATGAGTCGCAGTCCCGCACTGCGCCTAGGTCCCCGCACTGCGCCTCACACACTGGCGAGGCGCGGCGGACTTTTCACGGCATGTATGATCGCACTACGTCGGGCGGCGAATCTTAGGCACAGTCCCGCACTGCGCCTAAGTCCCACACTGCGCCTCACACACTGGCGAGGTGCGGCGGACTTTACACCGCATGTATGAGCGCACCTTGGCGCTGACATACATGAGGCGCAAATTTCGCCGGAAAACTGGCGAAAACGTGCGCTCCGACGTGGCGAGATTCAAACATGTCGCCCTTTGATATTATGTCATTTTTAGGGGTTTTCTTGCCACAATGCTTAGCTTTTAACATGTAGGGAAAGGTAAATGAAGACTATTACCAAATACATCACCTAAATTAATAAAAAAGTTTTAAGCCTTAATGCTCCGTAGCGTTATACACTAAATATATAAATCTCCTGCAGTCATGTCACTGTGGATTAGCCAGGAATAGCAGAGCTAAAATGTCAATCACTGCTATAGAATTACCCACAGCCTGACCAGAAAATAAAATAGTCTGAAGCTACCTGTGGCTCTGTGGAACAGCACGGGGAGAGAACCTTCAAACTTTATTCACACTTACTGTATGTCCTGGATATGATGGAAAACAAAATGAGAGATTCACTGTTTGACAATACTGCTGGTGCACATAGAACCTCATGGGATCTGTTAGGTTGTTCCATGGTGTTAGTCACTTCCATGAAATCTGCATGTGAGGCTTTGAATGGAATTTTTGGACCAGATGAGAGTCTAACTTTACTTACAGTCCCAGGTAAGTAGCCTTGGATATCATAAACCTACATTTTTTTACAAAAACAACAAGTAGCACAAGAAGGAAGTCATTTGAAGTGAGCTGACTAGTAGCATATAAAAGAAGTGCGATAGGCTGTCTAGACACAAATTCCCCCAATGCGGTCATAGGTACAAGGAACAATTTATTAGAGTTGCAAAATGGGATGCATGTTAGCTTTTGGGCCAAGAGAGGCAGGTATAAAGGCAGTGTAGTGGAGAGTAGCTCCTGCTACACCAACAGTCAGCGCCTATATTGACGCACTGTACAGAAATATACAACACAAGGTCGGTGTTACCAAGCAGGGGGAGAGAAAAGGAAGCTGAATCACCAAATTAAATCTTTACTGTGCCCTGCAGTGTAGTGGTTGGAATTTTAAAAATATTGTTTGCAATCATTGTCCTGGGACAAGAGCTCTGCTGTTAAGTGGATGCCATTGCTATTACAATCACCTGAGTAGCACATAGACACATATATAAAAATTAGCTCAGTCTTTTTCCTAGAGTAGAGGTGAATGGATACAGGACGGATTTGTTGCAGATTTTTCACTCAGATTTGCGCACAGAAAATTTGTAAAAAATTACAGCATCAGCCATGTAGAAGGGATTTTACACATCTACTGCCCACGTGGCAGAAACTTTCTGCTCTGAAGATCTTTTGGACGTAGGATGCATGATAAAATGGAAATGTGGAAATGAAAGAATATTACTGAACTATTTTGCTTGGAAGAAAGTTCTGGATCACATATTAGTTTATTTATTTTGTGCAGGAAAAATTGGATAATAACTGTTAGAGGTTCACAAAATCTTTATTTACTCAGAAGGCAACCAGAAATAATGAAGGGATTCTGGTGATCTTTGGAAAGGTTCATAAAACACACAGGAAACCGGTCCAACAGCTGAATGCAAGATACACATTTTATTGATGTTAACAATCAGAGAAAAGTACAGAGTCAAGTACTGAGCTGCTTTATCTTCATCCAGCTGCTATAAAATGAACAAACAGCATGGTTAGACCTTTTACTTCATTATTATTTTTATGCCCAGATTATGAAAAATACTGTTCACCATTAAGGGTGTTGACTAGTTTAGAAAACCCATCATATATTATCTGTTCGATAATTTTAATTTAATTGAAGGGGTTTCCATGAGGAGTATCCTAATTTTTGGCCACAGTAAAGAATGGTTTTGGCCACAGTAAAGAATGAGCATCTCTTGCCCTGGAGGACCTGTTCTGCAACATACAGGCAGCCCATTAATTGTATAGGCACTATGGGCCACATGTATGAAAACTGTCTAGATCTAAAACTCGCTTTGTTGCCCACAGCAACCAATCAGAGCGCCCCTTTCATGTCATATAGAGTTCTGGAAAAATTAGAGGGGCGCTCTGATTGGTTGCTGTGGGCAACAAAGCGAGTTTTAGATCTAGACAGTTTTCATACATGTGGCCCTATGTGATACTTAATTTCACTATAATGATGTTGCAGGAATTATAAACACGTTCTGTCAGGTTTCCCCACGGAGTAAAATTGATCAGTGGGTTTTCACACAGGGACACCTACAGTGATCAGTTTATTTTTAAGGAACCTTTCATACAAGTAAGGATTGTCTAAAGCAGTAGACCCCGGAGTCGAGTGCTAAGCTCTTATAAATTTACTTGAGGCCTTAACAAACGACTGAATTACTGTTAGGTGATGTTCACACGGCTTATTTCGGGGCATATTTACGGACGTATTTATGCCCGCAAATACGTCCCGAAATAAGCCTAAAATAATGAAAAATTAGATTAGCATTGATTCCAATGTAAAATATGCCTCGTCGTTCACACGAGGCGTATTTTCACGACGTATTTGCGGGTGTAAATACATCCGTAAACATAATCGTAAAATTAAGTCCCCTGTCAATAATTGAGGTGTATTTGCGATGTATTATCCCTTAGTAAAGAATGGGGATTGTATTTACGACGCAAAATACACGCCACACTTTGTGACACGTATTTGACACGTATTTCGGGACATATTTGCGGGCGTAAATACGTCCGTAAATACGCACCGAAATAAGTCGTGTGAACATAGCCTTAGGGTGTGTTCACACGGCTTATTTTTGCACGCATTTTGCCGCGTATTTCAGCGCATATTGCACTCTAATACGGGGGAGATGTGTGCCGCAATTATGGTAATACATACAGTAGATGTCATAGAGAACTATGGATTACGCCTTGTTCACCCGAGCATACAATATGATCATATTGTACGCATGGGAACATAAGTGACATGTCAATTATTCGTGGTGACTACGTGCCGTGAGAAATGCATGTCAGTGGGGCTGGCGGGCTGCCATCCCCGCCCCCATGCTTTGGAATACACGCTGATCAATGCGACTCCCAAAACACCTGGTGTATTGCGGTGCATACTGTACGCGCCGCAATTACACCATGTGAACATACCCTTAGAGAATTCACAATGCAGTAAGTTATATTTACCCCATTATAGGTAATAGGATCCCCCAGTAAGTTATATGTCCCCCAGTATAGGTAATAGGGTCTCCCAGTAAGTGATATAAACTATTTATCCACGTACTGAGGTACATATGTATCCCAGTAGGTTTATGGGTTATAGGTCCATCAGTAGGGTATATAGGCAGGTAATAGGTCCCCCAGTGGGTATATAGGCAGGTTATAGGTTCCCCCAGCAGGTAGGGAGGTCTAATTAAAAATAAAAAAAACTAACAGTACTCATCTTTCCCCCGCTCCCGGAAGCTCCCACTGTTCTCCATCTTCTTCCTGCATAGGCGGTGCGACGTCATCATGCCGCGCAGGCAGCATGATGACACTCTCACGCTGCCTGTACTGTGTACTCTGGTGAGCTGAAAGCCTGCTTGCTCAATGGAGCAGATAGCCTTCGCTCTTTGCTCCGCAGAAGCCTGCAACTTTGTGTGTCCAGAGGACACAGGCGCCATCGCTGATCACCAAGGTCCCGAGCTAACGATCTGTAATGGTGGTGGAGGCACCAGGGACTATAAAGCAGACTACCCCTTTCAGTATAAAATCCTATTTGCAGTTCTACATGATAAATACTTTGCACTATGTTACAATATTACAACACCACTCCATACCAAACTACCGTGGGATTAAAGAGTGCACAACTTTCATGACATTACTATAAAATGCTAGTCTGGTATTTGTACCATGAAACATGTTGCTGTGTTTTGTTTGGCTTTAGTTCTTATAGTTGCAACAAAGGGAAAAGTGAACCCTTTGAAATTATCTGGATTCATGCATTGGTCACTAATGAAATGATGTGTGCTTGTTATCATAGTCACAATTATAGACAAACACAATCTAACTAAACTAATAGCACATGAACAGTTGTATCATTCGTGTCTTTATTTATTTTACTCATTTATATATTGCTGTTATATTCCAGCACTGTTCATAGAGCCATCATTTACATTGGTCCCTGTCTCCATTGGGACTCCAAATCTAAATTCAAAATTAACCTAGAAAAAAGAAAAAATGTGTTGTTCACTGATAATTCCTCTAATATTTTGTTATTTGGTCTTATTTGAGTCCTTAAGCTTGTATGCACTGAGGTCACACCGGACCACAGACAAAAGTAGGACCATAATACAAACGTGTATCCTCCAGCTCCAGTAGAAAATAAAACAATTAAACTTTAATTATATCCATTAGAAACATATGACTGCCATCCTCCTCTGGGCTCCAAATGTGTTAGAGAGAAATGGCAGCCATATGTTTCTAGTGCACAACAAATAAAGGAAACAGGTGCTTATTCCTCCCTCTATGATCGAGGCCACACTAGCTGGAGAGGCTATGTAGCTGCCGGTATGCTGTGATCAAGGACCTATGGACTGAAACACATAAATGTTGGATTTTAAATAAATATGTCTCTTCATTGTTGTCTTTATGTCTGAAGACTTTTAACCCCTAAAGGACCTGTTTTTTTTTTTTTTGGTTGACATGTTTTTTCCTCCTTACCTTCCAAGTGCCATAACTTTTTTTTTCCCATCTGCATAGACATATGAGGCTCTTATTTTGAAGGACAAGATGTACTTTCCAATGGTGTCATTCACCGTACCATAGACTACACTGGGAAAAGGCAAAAAAATTCTAAGTATGTCAAAATGTGAAAGAAAACCATGCTTGCACCATGTTTGAATGTTTTTCTTTTTTTTTTTTTTACAGCAGTATAAATGATATATTCTCTGTGTTCTGCTGGTTGATACAATTCTGGAAATACCAAAAATAAGGTTTGTGTTATGTTATAGCTCCTTATAAAAATCTGCACCTCTCAATGCCTTGTCCCTATTCTCTATGCTTACCCTACAAGTGCCTTATATCCTTCCATGACTATGCATTTTCTAAATATGCCAGAACATGCCCAAATCTGTCTCACTTCCTTTCACCAATCTCCCATTTATTCAAAAGCATCATCTATACTCTATCTGTACATACTGGCTGGGTGAATTAGCTAAGCCACATTTATATATATACTACCCTATTTTCACAAAACAAGCTCTTTTTACATTTTTTGTGGTTTTTACCAACCTTATTTCTGTGTAGATTGGAGATATTTTTTTAAAATTGTCCTTGTCCTGTGAGTTTGTTTGTACTTGTACTTTCTGAGTTGTAAATTGCGTGGCATATCTTAGTGCTGTATAAATGAAGAATTTTTTTTTACTATAAACACAGAATGAACACCTATATGACTAATGGGACTGGAAAAAAGCATATGGGACATTTACAGTAAGAGTAACTTACTTCATTATTGTAGTAACCAAGTAGTAAGCAAGACAGTAATATATTTATATCAATCTCTTCCGTAAATTTGACATAGTTATACCATGTCAGAGGTGGTGTTTGGTGCCAAACCACTTCCCTCATTGCAAATGTGGGGTGCTGAGCAATTGTCATGACAGCCAAAGGGCAGTGTACCATGCTACAAAAGCATCTAAAAAAATTATAATTTCATTGAAAAGTTAATTTATGTCCATAATTCAAGTCAAATAGAGAAACCTATATTTCCAATAGACATCACACACAGATAAATATATTTCAAGAATGTTTTCCTTTTAACGTGGATGATTATGTGGAAGACAAATGAAAAAAAAATACTGCATCAATGTGGCATGGCATGGTAGCGATTAGCCTGTGGTACTGCTGAAAAGTTATGGAAGCCCAAGTTGCCTTGATAGCACCCTTATTCTCTATGGGGTTTAGGTTGGGTAAGTTTTCTGACCAATCAAACACAGTGATACAGTGGTTAAAAAAACAGGTATTGGCTGTGTGTGCAGGTCCAGAATAATAAAGATATCCAAGGCTTATAATTTTTACTCTATTTTACTAATTTCTTCATACAAACAAAAATTTCACTTGTATACACAAACTTGCTATGTAGCAATATCACATAATTTATAAAAACTTGGTAGTACGAGGATTCATCATAATTTCAAATTATTCATATCCACATTTGGAAGTATTTATGTATCCATAAGTCTTGTCTTCTGAAACGTCACTACGGTGATGTGCTAATCGGCTCTATTGGCACTACTTCCTCCACAAACATGTCTGCCCCTCACTTCCTGTCTCTTTCCCCCTCCTTGTAGATTGTAAGCCCTCACGTGTAGGGTCCTCTCTCCCTCTGTCGTGCCAATTGTCATTAATCACTTATCAGAGTACTCGTTTGACTCATGTTATGTATGTAACCCCCTCCAATGTACAGCGCCCTGGAATCAATGGCGCTTTCAAATAAATAATAATAATAATAATAATAATAATAATAATAATATTGGGTATCCTAAGAAATTCTGCTTATGGAGTCATAAAGAATTTCCGAATGTGGATATGAACAATCAGAAATCATGATAAATCCTCGTACTATAAGGTTTTATAAATTATGTGATATCGCTACATAGCAAGTGTTTGTGTATACAAATTAAATTTTTGTTTGTATGAAGAAATTAGTCAAAATAGAGTAAAAAGTATAAGCCTTGGATATCTTTATTATTCTGGAATTGCATTATAATTGGTTAATGGAGAGGGCACCTGAAATAATGGCTTACTGGAGTACAGAGGTATTATAAATTAACTGCTAATAGTGGGTTATACAGTGTATGCAGGTGCCAGGTCCTGCTTGAAAATGAAATCAGCATGTCCATAAAGCTTGTCCACAATGGGAAGCATGGAGTGTTCTAAAATTTCCTAGCAGATGGCTGCGCTGACCTTGGACCCAAAATAAACCAAACCACAGATTTCATGGGTCCTCAAACCCCCACTGATTGGGAAGCTTCAACGGGCCCCCACTAACTTGGGTTGTGGCTACCTTTTTTCTCCCAATTTGGGACCCTCATTTTATTTTATCTGCAAACAGGACTTTGGACATTGAGCAACAGTCCAGTCCTTTTTCTCCTCACCCAGGGGAAGAAAACCTTCTTTTACAGTGTCCCTGAGACATGAGTGACTTGACACAAGGAATGCAACAGTTGTAACCCATGTCCTGGTTATGTCTGTGTGGTGGATGCACTGACTCAAACCACAGTCCACTCCTTGTAAATCTATCTCAAATTCTTGCATGGACTTTCTTGACAATCTTTTCAAGGCTGAGCGCATCTCTGTTGCTTGTGCACCTTTTTCTACCACACTTTTTACTTCCACACAACTTTCCCCTTAAAAACTTATACCACTCTGAATAGCCACTTCTTAGCTATGGGGCCTTTTGTGGGTTTGCCCCCCTTGTGAAGGGTTCAAAAACTATCTTTTGGACCAAAAGTCAAGCCCCAGCCCCCCCATGATGGACCCATTGAACCAACTGAGGACCATTTAAAAGGGTGAGAAATCTTTGCATGTCCACTATGAGTCAACATTAAAAAGGGAGAAGGTTAATAATTTTCTGAATTTTGGGTTTTTTATACGTAAAACCATAATCCTCACATTAAACCCCCTTAAAGACCTTAGACTATGCATACTCCAGGTCGTTTGGGGGGTTTACCACCGGGGCGTATGGATACGTCCGAGGATCGTGCGAACTCAAAAGCAGAGTTCGCGCGATCGGCGGGTTCAGCTGAAATTACAGCTACATCCCCCAGCGTCGGCCCCGACCCCGGAACGCCCCCGGGGGGGGCCGGTTTAAACCCCCTTAATTTATCGCACGATCGGGGCGCAATAACTAAAGGGGAACGCAGGGGAGATCCCCCTCCCGGTCCTGTCGGCGGGCACAGCCACGGATCGGGGGGATCCGGCAGCTCATGCCCCCTGAGAACTGCACGGGGCAGAAATGCCTTCCGGTTCCCGTGACCACGATCCCCCGTTTTCCCGTGGGGAGTCCCGCATCGTGACTGACAGTTGTCATGGGAACCAGTCATACAAAAACTTCAATTCCTATGAAAAGAAGATCTAAAGAAAATCTCATTCAAAAACCCCTATGGGGGAAAAGTAAAAAAAAAAGTGAAAAAGTTAAAAAAAGAAAAAAAAGTGAAAAACCAAAAACACACAACACAAAAAAAAATAAAAAAACGTACACCGCCCTTTTCCCCCTTTTCAAACGCAACGCCCCAAAAAAAATCAAAAATAAATAAAAAACCCAATTTGAAATTGCCCGCGTGCGTAACGACCTGCCCTATAAATCTGTCATGTTAATTAACCCGTACGTTGCATCCGTAAAAAAAAAACAAAACAAAAAAACAATCAACATAATAAAGATATTTTCCATCCCGCAGCACATAAAATGGAATAACAAAGCGATCATAAACTCCCGTATAAACGCCAAGGTTGTACCAATTAAAACGTCAGTTCATCCCGCAAAAAAAAGTCCTTATAACAGCTCTGTATACAGGAAAAATAAAAAAATGTATAGCTTCTCAGAAGAAAGGCGATGCATAAAAATTGTTTTACACAACACTAAAAACACTTTTCGTTTTTATTCAACGCTTAAACATAAAAAAAATATATAAATAGGGTAACACGCTGTAATCGTAGCGACCCCAAGAGTAAAGCTAACTTATCACGGATACTGCAAGTGAGGCCCCTGTTAAAAATACAAATATAAAATACACTACTAGGTATTGCATATTTTTTCCTTTAACCCTAGCCTCCACAAAAATGATTTAATAAGCGATCAAAAGCCTTGTCCCCCAAAAATGATACTAATAAAAAACGTCACTCATCTCGCAAAAAATAAGTCCCTACAACAGCCCAAGCAACAGAAAAATTTAAAAGTCTCAGACTAAGGCGATGCAAAAACGTATTTTCCTGGTGGGTGTATAAAAGTGTTTTTTAATTGTATAAAATGCTAGTAAAACATAAAAAATATACTAAATGGGTGTCGGGTAATCGTATTGACCAGCAGAGTAAAGCTACCAGTGTCATATATACCGTACAGTGAACCGCTATAAAAAATAACAAAAAAAAAAAAATAAAAAACACAAACCAAGATTGCTCCTGTATTTTGTTCAAAACATTCTCAGAAAAACCTTAATAAAAAGTGATAATAGCATCATATGTCACCCCATAATGTACCAATAAAAATTCAACTCATTCCGCAAAAACAAGCCCAATACACAAGCCGCTGCACACAAAGCAAAATAAAAAAAGTAGGCCTGTCAGAAAGGACAACATAAAACGCAATTTTTTTATAGAACGTATTTCTACTGTGTAAAAGTAATAAAACAGAAAAAACATATAAAATCTAAATCATTATGAATTGTACCGACCCCCAAAAGTAAGTTATCACATCATTTACACTGCAACTGCGAAAGCTGTAAAATAGAAACTCAAAAAACAATGACCGAACTGCGTTTCCCCCCCATTTTCATTGCCCAAAGCAAAAAAAAAACTATGGAACACATGTGCATCCAAAAATGCAACCAGTACAACCCCTAGAAAGATCCCTGGATTGGTTGTTTGAATCCAAAATGGGGCGAGACGTTCTGGAAGGTTTTCCGCCTGATCTGCTACATTGGGGGCTTTGCAGATGCGACATATGCCCCACCAAAACTGTGCGCCAAAGCCCAAATAGCGCTCTTCCCTCCCTTAAACGCCCTGCCATGCCCAAACAGTCAGTTTACACCCACATGTAGGGTATTGCCGAACTTGGAATAACATATGGCTTAACATAGTTTTTATGGGTTCTTTTTTTCCCAGGATTCCTTTCATAAATGAAAAACATTTTAAACTAAAATTTCATGATTATTGAAAAAAAAAATTTTTTTTTCATTTTCACAGCCTTAATGCTAAAAAAAATTTGTGAATCACCTGTGGGGTCTATAAACTCAATGCATACCCCAAGAATATATTCCATTAAGGAGGTTGTAGTTTTTCCAATATGGCTGTCTATTTAGGGGTGTGTTATTAATTTTTAGCACCTTAGGGTTGTCCCAAACCTGAAATGGCAAACCTAAAAAAAAATTCGTATTGAAAAAAATGAGACCCCAGATTATAGTAGGTGCTCCTCCTATTCTTGGGCTTATGGTTGAGGGAAATAATGCACTAGGGCCACAAATGGGGATATCTCTAAAAACGGCTAAGACCTGGGGGAAATTGATATAAAAGTTGTCATTTACCTAGTCACATTTACACGATCCAGTAGAAATAATGGATATATATTGAAAATCTCAAAAAAAGTGAAAATTTTGAAATTTTCACCTCCACTTTGCTTTATTTCTGTGAAATATCTTGAAGGGTTAAGAAACGTCCTAAAAATATGTTTGAAAATACGTTAAGGGTCTAGGTTTCTCAATGGCATCACTTTATGGGGGGTAATCTAACATGCAGGCCCCTCAAAGCCACGTCAGAACTGGCGTTGAGTTTTTTTATCCCTAAAAAAAAATGTATAATTGCAATTTTTTTGAAAATGTGAGAAATTACTACTAAATTTCTAAGTCCCTCTAATGTCGTAAAAAAAAAAGACATTTAAAAAATGAATGCCCAGACCTATAAGTAGACATATGTGTAGAGTGCTAGTTATAAACGTATTTTGTGTGACAATAATTATCTGTCTTGCACGCAGAAATTTTTTTGCAACATTCAAATCGCAAATTTTTCCAAATTTTCATGAAATTTTTGATATTTTTCACAAACAAAAACAAGGATTGTATGCTAAAAATTCTTACTAATCTAAAGCAACAATGTGTCACAGAAAACAATCTCTGAATCACATGGATAGGTGAAAGTGTCAAAAAGTTATTCTCATCATAAATTGACACAGTCAGGATTTCAAAAATAGGCTTGAGTCAGGAAGGTCAAAACAGGCTGGGTCCATAAGGGGTTAAAGGAAATAATCGTTCTGTGTGTGAGTCTATACAATATATGGGTTTCTCTATTTGACTTGAATTATTGATATTTTTTTTTTGATGAACTAGTATTTTTGGTCACTTTGGCTGCCATAAAATAGAACAAACAATAATCCAAAACTGTGCCCAAAATAATACAAATGTAAACCATAGCTCACTCCACTTGAAACAAACACAATCAAGGGTCAATTAACAAAAATATAAAAAAAGGTCTCAGAATATAGCAACACAAAGTAATTTTTTTCTATTCCACCTCACTTAAAAATGTTTAAACATTACATGATATATTAAATGTTGAAATTCTGTTAAACAAATTTAACTCCTATGCTGTTATTGATGAAAAATAAAAAACTAAGGACTTTTGGAAGGTGGGAATGAAAATTTAAAAGTGCTGCTGCTGAAAATGACTGTGGCAGTCAATGATTAAAGACTGTTCTCATATACGCTTAGTGGAGTCCTCCAAGTCTATCTAAGTCATATGCTCATATGTAGAAAAATTTTGCAAAGTTTTGTGGTTTTGTAATCTTGGGCAAAAACTATTATTTTTAAAGCGTATTCCCATTAAAGAATCTGCTCAGTGAAGTCCCAAATGACTATTTTCATTTGTAACAAGGAGTTTTGGAATCTTAAGTATGCAGCAACTTCAAGCTAAAAACAAGTTTCGGGACACATACATTTAGTATATTACTCAGGAGACCTCAGTTCCTGCACCTCCACCAATGAGACCTTCTGACATAACAAGAGTACCTTTTAAGCAGTTTGTACACATCTACTACCATAAAAACATAATATGAAGAAACGATAGTCAAAGTTACATGCCAGACATAGCTGTACAGGAAGAGCGTTTAAGGTACAACTCGAGAATCCGTTACTTAACATCACAAAAGAAATGTGGAGGCAATTAAAGGATTTCATCATTTTTCTTTTCGCCAGGGAGGGTTTTACTGCTGAATAATTACCAAACATTCCAACTCCACAAAGTCCAAGATGAGCAGAATATTTTACAACGCATCCATTCAGTATATAGTTACTTGTTGTACAGCCACAATTTTTTTTTTATAATGTTGCAGAAGTAAATTCTTTTTATGATATTGAATTTCTAAACATAAGTCATCTAAGAATGTGAGATGTCCCTACACATGAATCCTCATTCGGCTGAAAGTTTAATCTCCAGACAACCCCAATCACAGACATAGATTTTGACTGACCGAACGTCTAGTTTAATAGGAAGGGGAACAGGCTGATAGAGACACCTCTGGCAGGGACAAATCTGTTAAGGATAAGGTATGTTTACTTCTATCTAGCACCCATAAACAATAGTTAGCCCACTGATCCTCATAAGATCAGCATTAATATAGCAGCCAGCTTTGCAAATCAAATAATAACACTATATAACTAGAGATGGGCGAATTTCTCAAAAATTCGATTCGGTCACTTCGCCGAATTTTCCGACAAAATTCGTTTCGGTCTGAATTACTTCGGGATGAATCACGTTAAAAAACAGCTATTTCCAGGCTGCACAGAGCCTGCAGGGTGCTATAGAACGTTGTACCATGCTTAAATATGCAGAGGGAGCTTGGTTTGGTCTTCATACAATGTTGTGTTTTAGTATGAAACGCACATGACTGCCGCCGCTCTTAGAATCGCTTCACTATAAAATTCCCTGGGCACTTAAGAGGGCAAAACTGACCAAAAAACTCAAGTGGGAATGTAGCCTGATAAAGTCATGACAGCGAAAGCTGGAAAATAACAAGCTGAGAGCTCAGGTGGCAACATTAGTGACAGAGTGTGGAGGTGACGGCGGCAGCCACAGCAGCATGAGGTCAGAGAGTGGCACAATGACATTCTGGAGGTGTCAAAAACAGGAGTAGGCCACAGAGTGGCACAATGACACAGTGTGGAGGTTACGGCAGCAGCCACAGCAGCATGAGGTCAGACAGTGTCACAATGACATTCTGGAGGTGGCAAAAACAGGAGTAGGCCACAGAGTGGCACAATGACACAGTGTGGAGGTTACGGCAGCAGCCACAGCAGCATGAGGTCAGACAGTGTCACAATGACATTCTGGAGGTGGCAAAAACAGGAGTAGGCCACAGAGTGGAACAATGACACAGTGTGGAGGGCACGGCAGCAGCAGCATGAGTCAGGCAGTGGCACAATGACATTCTGGAGGTGGAAAAAGCGGAGTAGGCCAAAGAGTGGCACACTGACACTGTGTGTAGGTGCCTGCAGCAGCAGCATGAGGTCAGACAGTGGCACAATTACATTCTGGAGGTGGCAAAACAGTGGTAGGCCACAGAATGGCACAATGAAAGAGAGTGGAGGTGACGGCAGCAGCACCATGAGGTCAGAGAGTGGCACAATGACATTCTGGAGGTGGCAAAAACAGGAGTATACCACAGAGTGGCACAATGACACAGTGTGGAGGTCAAGGCAGCAGCACCATGAGGTCAGACAGTGGCACAATGACATTCTGGAGGTGGCAAAACAGTAGTAGGCCACAGAGTGGCACAATGACACAGTGTGGAGGTCACGGCAGCAGCAGCAGCATGAGGTCAGACAGTGGCACAATGACATTCTGGAGGTGGCAAAACAGGAGTAGGCCACAGAGTGGCACAATGACAGAGAGTAGAGGTCACGGCAGCAGCAGCATCAGGACAGAGAGAGGCACAAAGACACAGTGTGGAGGGCACGCCAGCAACAACAGCAGCAGCATGAGGTCAGAGAGGGGCACAATGGCACAGTGTGGAGTTGACGGCATCAACAGCAGCAGCAGCATGAGGTCAGACAGTGGCACAATGACATTCTGGAGGTGGCAAAAGAGGAGTAGGCCACAGAGTGGCACAATGACAGAGTGGAGGTGACGGCAGCAGCAGCATGAGGTAACAGAGTGGCACGATGACATTCTGGAGGCGGCAAAAACAGGAGTAGGCCATAGAGTGTCACATTGACAAAGTGTGGAGGTCACGGCAGCAGCCACAGCAGCAGCATGAGGTCAGACAGTGGCACAATGACATTCTGGAGGTGGCAAAAACAGGAGTAGGCCACAGAGTGGCACAATGACAAAGTGTGGAGGTCACGGCAGCAGCCACAGCAGCAGCATGAGGTCAGGCAGTGGCACAATGACATTCTGGAGGTTGCAAAAACAGGAGTAGGCCACAGAGTGGCACAATGACAGAGAGTGGAGGTGACGGCGGCAGGAGCAACAGCATGAGGTCAGAGAGTGGAACAATGACAGTGTGGATGTCACGGCACCAGCAACAGCAGCAGCAGCATGAGGTCATAAAGTGGCACAATGACAGTGTGGAGGTGGGTGGCAATACCAGTCCCTGGTAAAGATGGTTGGTGGCAGATGGAGAAACTGTCAGCAGATGTGTGGCATCAGGCGGGTGGGGGCATCAGAATAGTGGCTGAGGCAGGTAGTTTGAACCCAGACTCATTTCTCACAGTTTGGTTGAGGCGTCATGGCTGATGTAGTCTGACGCCTAAGGCATTGGTGTGTGGAAATCCTGGCCGATCCACGCCTGATTCATCTTGACAAAGTTCAGTCTTTCCACATTTCCCGTGGACAAGCAGGTTCTCCTTGGGGTAACGATGGCCCCCGTCGCACTAAACACCTGCTCTGATGCCACACTACTGGCCGGGCAGGACAGCTTCTCCACTGCAAACTCGGCAGGTTGTGGCCACACATCCAGTTTGGCTGCCCAGTAGTCCAGCGGATCTTCTAACTGGGGTGGCAGAGTGCTGTCCAAGTAGGCCACCACCTGTTGGTTAAGGGACTGCTCCAGGTCCTGCTGCTGCTGCTGGCGACTACCCTCCTCACTAGGCGGGTGAAGGAAGCTGCTCATCAGTGACTCCAGACATAGGTTGCTGCTAATGGAGCTGGTACTGCTCCTACCCCCCTCCTCCTCCCCCACCTTCCCCCGGCAGTAGTACGTGAGCGGTCCAACATGTGCAGGCTGGAATTCCAACGGGTGGATACATCGCATATCAGAGTGTGTTGGGGGAGGCCGTTGTGCCACTGCAACTCGAGGAGGATGTTCCTGGCTTTGTAGGAATGGATGAAGTGCATGCAGTTTCCTGGCCATTTTCAGAATTTTCTGAAGATCGGTGGAAGACTTCAGGAACCTTTTCACAACCAGATTGAACACATGCGCCATGCAGGGCGCATGGACCATCCCTCCTCGGTGCAGCGCGGACACCATGTTACTCCCATTGTCTGTCACCATGGTTCCGATTTGCAGTTGGCACGGAGAAAGCCACACATCGATTTCTTGCTGCATGACGCGGAGCAGTTCCTCACCTGCGTGACTTCGTCCGCCGAGGCAAGCCAGGTGTAGAACTGCGTGACACCGCTGTGCCCTACACATGTGGTATGATGGAGCAGTACTTGTGGAGGCTGAGATGGTGGTGTTGGTGAAGGGGGAGGAGGCGGACATTGGCGCAGGAGCCGCAGTTTGACAACGTGGAGGAGAAAGCGCCGTCTCCTGTCCAAGTTGTTGGTGTGCCTGGGCAGGAAGCACATTCAACCAATGGGCCGTAAACGACATGTACTGGCCCTGACCGTAGTTACAGCTCCAGACGTCCGCGCTGCCGTGCACCTTGGAACAAACCGATAAGCTCAAGGACTGGCCCACTTTATGTTCTACATATTTATGAAGTGCTGGTACTGCCTTTTTGGAAGAGAAATTACGGCTTGGAACTCTCCATCTCGGCTTGGCACAAGCCATTAGTTCTCTGAATGGTGCAGAGTCCACCATTTGGAAAGGGAGGGAATGCAGTACCAACAACTTGGACAGTAGCATGGTCAGCTGCTGCACCTTAGGATGGTTGGACACATACTGTTGTCTCTTTGCACACGCCTCGCTGAACGACTGCTGGCGCCAAGGTAGCGAGGAGAAAAAGGGAGCTTTGGGAGGGGGAAAAGATGTTTGGCAAAAGAAAAACGCTCCCTTCTGCAGGGGGTGGGGGAGGCCTTTAATGGTTTGCAAGGGCATGCGGCCACGGGCCCCGCGGGCTCCCTTTGTTTGGGGCCCCGGCGGCCCGGGGAGGGGACCACCCTTCTAAAGCCACTTTTTCCCCCCAGGGCCCCCGGGAAATGGTTTTTTCTGCATGTTTTGACGCACAGGGTTTGGGGTAAAGAGGGGTTTGGTGGCAGATGGAAAAAACGCCCAGCAGGGGGTGTGGCATAAAGGGCGGGGGGCAGGGGGATCGAATAGTGGCTAAAGGGAAAAAGGGGAAAGTTTTGAAAAATTTTTTTCCCTGAAAAGCGCATTTTAAAAGTCACAACAAAAAAACCACCCCGCGGAGCCTAAGGGGAAAAAGGACATCCCTAAAAGGGAAATTGCTTACATGGAGAAAAAGGGGGGGCTGACAATTAGGGGCTCGTTTGGGTTTTCTGCTTTTTTTCTTCACAACATTCACTTTTTATTGGATATTGAGAAAGACGGGGATAGACCAGCACTGGCCACTAAGTTGACTAAAGAAAGATTGCCAGGTGTTAGAGGTTGGCAGCAGCAGCAGCAGCAGGAAGCACTGGGATGCCCCCAGGTAAAGTACCATTTCTTGGTGCACACCTGCTCCACCACAATATTTTTAATGCATGACTTGGCTTTAGTTTACAGATTTTGGGGTAGCTGATTGACACTGGCAGACAAATAGGTTGGTCGGGTTTGTGTGCACAGGCTGATGTCCCAAGAATCCCAGATCCAGCAGGATATCCTTGAGTGTCCAGTGCTGTTCCAGGATGTCTCACTCACAGATTAGGGCTAGTACCATGTGGAGCCCTATAGAGGACTGCATTAAATTAATAATAATAAAAAAACAGTGCTCTTTTTCCCGCCACCCTGGACCCTCGGGTTTTTTCCCCCTGCAAGATTCGGGGGGTGTGGTTTTTAATGGCGGGCCAGAGGCCTAATGAAGGTTCATGGTTGCCTTTTTAAACGGGGCCCCCCATCATAGGAGCGCCATCTTTTTACACCCTTTTGCATTATACATATAGTGCAAAATAATGTACAAGAAATCACACCCCTCTAGTGGTCAAGTATGCTAGAGGGGTTTAAATTTTTATAATTTAAAAAAATATCTAAAAAATTTTTAATTTTTAAAAAGTTGAAAAAAACCCTTTTCTTTAAATTTTACAAAAAAAAAAAAATAAAAAAAAAGTCTCAAAAATTTTGGAAATTGTGCATTCACAAAAGTCTGATCTTTTAAAAAATATAAAAATTTTTTTTATCCTGTATAGTAAATACCATACAAGAAAAAAAATTCCCAACAACAAAATAGCATTTTTTTGGTCATTTCATGGCACAAAAGATTTGAATGAAAAGTGATCAAAAAGGCACATATTTTTTTAAAAAGGTGGGCAATAAAAAATACACTTCAGTTGCAAAAAATGCAAACCCCCACAAATCTATAGGTGGAAAAAAAATTTTGTTAAAAAATTGAAAAGTATGGCTCTCCCAAAGCAGGGGGGTAAAAAGGGTCGGGCCAAAATTGGGCAAAAACAAACTGTAAAGGGTTACTTTTTTTTTAAGTGTTGCATACCCCTAAAGTCCTTCAAAGCCTTCTGCAAGCCCCTTTAATTTTGTTTTGGGCTCCCTTTTTTGAAGGGGGCAGGAATAAAGAGTTAAGACCACTGGAATCTGTTTTTACAGATCACTGGTGCACATACCATAGCAGTACGATGGTCGTGCTGAGGTATGATGTCACGTCATGTCATGTGATCATTGCACATTAATACTTTTTAAAGGGGTATTCCCCCTTTATTTAAAAAGTTAAAGGAAAAAACCCCGTCAAAACCCCCTACCCAAATTTCCAAAAATGAAGGGGGGCAGATCGTCTTTGGGATTTTTTGCCCCACAGCATTTACATAAAGTTAAATCAAGGAGGGTTTACTTTTGTCCTTTTAATTTTTTAAGATCTGTGGGAGTCCAGGGAATCAGACCTCGTTTAAAAAAAAAAAAAAAAAAACTTGTTTTTAGGATAAGCCATCTATTTCCCTAGTGGGAAAACCAAATCCTTTTTTTTTTAATTTTTGCCCTTTCCCCCCGAAATTTTTTTATCTATAATATTTAAAATTTATGTTGACAAAGCTAAGTTCTAGACACCTTTTTGGGCTTAGCATTTTATTCATGAAGTGATTCCACTTTTTAGTGTGTATTTTTTATTATACAGTTTTTTATATTTATGGAGACATAAAATATGTATTTACTTTATATTATGTGACTGCAATGTAATAAAATTAAATGTTTAAAAAGAATAAGCCTTGTATTCTTGACAATAGAAACATCAGTGTAATTTATTTTCCATTACAGAACCTTTCATTTTTACTTCTTTTTTTAACTATGATGTACTTAAAGCCATTATATGTTTGTTAGTATTTTTATTGTATTTTGTATATGTAGAAACATAGAAATATTTACTGTAATTTTTCGGCATTAATTTAAGTTTGTGCCAAAAATTTAAAGCCACAATTCCTTGACAAAATTTTTCCCCTTTTACTTAAAAGGGGGTTTTTTCCCCCACTACATTGATTCTTTTTAAAACCCCAGTATTTTTTTTTCCCTTTTTTCACTTTGGAAATTTTGGGGCGTGTTTAATGGGCTTTCCCCTAAGGGTTCAGTAGAAGCCAGGTCGTAGCTATAGCGATTTACACTGGCGGCCTATCAGGAACGGTCAAACAGGTTGTAGCTTTTTAGCGGGCCCCCAGGAAGGGAAAATTCCCATACCCAAAGGGAAAATCTCAGAATAGGTAGGGAAAACTGTTAATGGACACATATTTTCAAATTTACTTGTTTTTGCAAGATCTTTAACATAAAAAGCAGCAATCCTTGTAGTGAGACAACCCCTTTAACATTATGTACTACATATACAGCTAGGGATGTTTTTATTTTCTTTTTTTTGGAGGGAAGACTAGTAAAGCAGATAGAGCAGTATGATTTTAATTGCTTTTAAAATGTCCTAATCACAATATTTCTGATAAATAATAATTTTCATTATAGTTAGAGATGGGCGAATAATTTAACAAAGGGATTCTTTTAAAATTTCAGGAAAAATTCTTTCGGAACAAGTCGAATTTGGGGTTTACTTCGGGTGAAGAAGTGTGCTTTTGATTGAAAAAGGGTTTCGAGCCATGGCGCACGGGGGCAAAGCACTCTGGGAGGAGAAGGGCATAGCCTGCATGACATGTGCAGAGGTGAACCCCAACAGGCCGGGGGATTCTGTGACGTACCGATTTAATTTTCGGGCGGACCCCGGGAGCCACACTCCTTACTGTGCTCTCGGGGAAAGGGTGCTGCCGAGTGATAGCCTTATAAAAGAATTGATTTTTTTATGGATTTCTGTGGGGTGTTAGTTGTTCAGGGGGACTGTTTTTAAATGTTCTTTTTTCTAATTTTTTTGGGGGTTTGGGATCTGAAATCCAGTGGCGTCCACTGCGCTGCTATAATTAATATAAAAGTGGGAAAAGCCTTTCCTGTTGTTTCATTTAAAGAAACAGCTTTTTTTACAATCAAAACCCTTCATTTTTGGCTGCTAATTTTCTATTGGAAATTTACTCCAGGGGTTTTTAAAAGGTTTGTTTTGCTGGTGTGTGAACCAAAAAAACCCGTTTTTTTTTAACCCCCAAAAATATTAAATTTTTCCCCTGTAGCCTAATTCAAAGAAAAGGTTTTTTAACAACTGTTTTTTGTTGGTGGGTAAAAAACCGCAATTTGAAACACGCTACAAAGCTCTATTTTGTGGGGTCAATTCTTTGGCGCAATTTTACTCCGGGGGTTTAATTAAGGTTGTTTTGTGGTGTGTGCCCCCAAGAAACCTCTTTTTAACCCAAAAATATATAAATTTTTCCGTAGCTAAATCACAAGCAAAGGTTAATTAAAAACTGTTTCTCTTGCTGTGGGGGGTAAAAAAACCGCAATTGAAAAACACGCTACAAAGTTAATTTTGGGCTAAATTTTTTGGGCGCAATTTCTCCAGGGGTTAATTGCATTTTTTTTGCGGTGTGCTGAAAAAAAATAAACCGTCTTTTTCAACGCCAAAATATATAAATTTTTTCCTGTAGCCTAATTCACAAGCAAAGGTTAATTAAACTGTATCTCTTGTTGTGTGGCGTAAAAAAACAGCAATTGTAACACGCTACAAAGCTACTATTTTGTGCGGGCTAATTTTTTGGCGCAATTTACATCCGGGGGTTTAAATTTTAAGCGTTGTTTTGGGGGGTGTGCTGTCAAAAATAAACCGTCCTTTTAAGCCAAAATTATACATTTTTCTGTAGCTAATTCATGTCCAAAGGGTTTAAATTTAAGCCTGTTTGTGCTTTTACTTTAGAAAAAACAAGTGTTTTTAAAGAACATACAAGTAAATTTTTTCCCTGGCATTTGTGGAGCGAATTTTATCCAAGGGTTACAAGCTTGTTACGGGGTTCATTTGGAGTAAAAAAAGGGGTTTGGTATATTTATCAATAGATATCTCTAAACAGTGTTGTACATTTTCAACAAACAGTATGAGACAGAAAAAGTGCAGGTCGCCCTGGAGTGGATACAAAAAACATTCCGGGGAAACGGGCCCCAGGTTGCAGAAGAAGGGGAGTGCAGCAGGGGTCATGGGTTTGAGGCCCAATGCGCTGTATCTAGGGGCCGTTGTGTTGTTCAGAAGCCAAGGGTTCTTGATAGTTGTAGGTCCCCCTTTCCTCCCAGATGACTTCTGACAACCCACCCAAGGTCGGTGGGTACCCCCAGCACAACCTATTTGGATGGCCCGGGGGGGGGTCAGGGGCCCCCTCCCCTGCCCTCAGCCCCCCTTTGCCCCATCCATTCCCCTCCCCAGGATCTATTGTGGTCTGGGCTAGCGCCATATATAGCGAGGATGAAAAATTTTTGAGGGGGGCAGTCACCCGCCCTTGGCAGCGAAAAAAATGGGGCAATACCCCCTGCGTTTTTGCAGTGGGGGAAGTTAGATGTGGGAGTGGCATGGGAGGTTTTGTTTGAGAGGTCACCCTCGGCATCCAAACGGTGATGAGGACAGCAGTGCGATGAAAACCAAAATGAGATGATGTAGCCGACCCATTCGGAGCCGGGTGACCCAAGGGTTTCATCTGTCAGGGAAAAGAGGGTCGCTTGCGGTCAGGCAGCGGCGCAGCCAGCAAGGGGTGTGTGGGTGAGTCAGCAGGAAGCAGCTTTTGAGGTCGGGACCCAAAGCGGCCCACGGGGAAAAAAACCCGATTCGCAGGTCCAAAAAAAGTAGGGGCACAAGGGCCAGCGAGGCGCGGGGGCGTAGTACTCAGTGCGGAGGTTGGCGGTTTTAAAACCCGATAGTCGGCGGTGGGCAGTTCTTTGCTAGCACCGGAGGACCCAAATATGGGTTATTAGATCTGTAAGCAGAAAGTAAAGGTGGCCAGGGATTGTTGGCACCAGGGCCCCCTGCTCAACAATGCGGTCCCCACCCGGGGGCCCTGGGAAAAAAGTGGTCTTTTGGGTGGTCCACCCTGCCCAGAGCGCGCCATGGCACGCATGCCAGCCAGTAAAGGCCCCACCCCTCGCGGGGGAGTGTTTTTCTTTAAATATCTCCCGGTCCAGTGCCCCTGCCCCTCGCTACTCATGGCGCCAGCGTCGTTCAGCGAGGCGATTGCAAAGAGCAAAGTATGGTCCAACCTCTAAGGTGCGCAGCTGACCGTGTCCTGCCCAGTTGTTGGTATGCAGTCCCTCCTTTCCAAATGGTGGACTCTCAGTTTCAGGAAAAAATGGTTGTGCCGGGAGATGGAGATTTCCCAAACCGTAATTTTCTTTTAAAAAAAGGAAAAGTACCAGACTTAAAAATATGTAGAAAAAAGGTGGGTCAGTCTTGAGTTATCGGTTTGTTCCAAGGTGCACGGCAGGCGGAGTCTGGAGCTGATACGGTCAAGGCAGACTGTCCTTTAGGGCCCCATGGGTGAATGTGCTTAGCCAGGCCCCCCAACAATTTGGGGACAGGTGACGTGCTTTCCCCTCCATTTTGTCAAATGTGAACCTGGCCAATGTCCGCCCCCCCCTCCTCCCCCACCACCCCCCACTCAGCTCCACAAGTATTGTCCATCATACAAATGTGTAGGGACGGGGTTTCCGCAGTTCTAAATGGTTCCCTCGGCGAACAAAAGCACCAGGGAGGAACTGCTCCGCGTCATGCAGCAAAAAAATCTATGTGGGGTTTTTTCCCCCCGCCAACTGCAAATCGGAAAATGGTGCGGAAAATGGGGGGGAACTGGTGTGCGCTGCACCGAGGAGGGATGGTCATGCGCCCTGCATGGCGCAGTGTTCAATCTGGTTGTAAAAAGGGTTTCCCTAAAAGTCTTCCCCCGATCTTCAGAAAATTCGAAAGGGCCCAGGAAAAACTGTGCTCCCTTTATCCATTTACAAACCCAGGAACACCCTCCTCGAATTTGAAAAGGGCAGAGCGGCCCCCCCCAAACCCCTTGATATGCGAGTTTCCCCCGCTGGAATTCCAGCCTGCCATGTTGGGCCCCGACTTAGAAAAGGAAAGGCCATTAACGTTTTTTGATGACCCGGCGACAAAAGTACCCCCCTGTTTAATTTTTGATGTCCCCAAAAGGGTGGCAGCTCATGCGTACACCTGCGTTTGTTGAGGATTCGAGGAGGCGCGTTTTTTGTCAGTCGCCAGGAAACGGGATGAAAAAACGTATTCAGTTTTAACCTGGAACAGTGCTAAAAAAATCTTTTGGGGGGAGGGGATGGAGATGTGGCGATACATTCATGGCCCAAAGAGTCCGGGGGGGATAAAAAAGGGGAGGGGGAAAGGGGGGGGACATTGGAGCAGAAGCATTGTCGGGTAAAAATGAGGGGTTTTCTACCCGGTGACAAAAAAAAGGAGGGCGGAGCAGGGAGGAGGTGGTGGGATGAGGAGATGGGAGTGCCCCCCAAGCACCGTGGCGTTACAGTGGAAATGGGGAGGGAGCCCTCGGGTCATTGTGAGAGGCCCCGCAGCATGCTTATTTGCCTGGTAGGGGAAGCCAATAGTCAGCATCCGGAGAGGGATGACTTCGGCCTCCACCCTATTGGATTCTCACTGGTAAAAATGGGGCCCTTTTTCCCAGTATTGAGGGGAAGACAATCAAATACTATAGGGAAATCTCCGTAATCATTTGGCCGTGCCCAGTGGGGGGGCATCGCCCCTCCTCTGAAGGTCTGACCGGGGGCCCTGCGTCACGTTACTCCCCGGGCTGCTGGGGGAAGGTGGGGGGGTAAGGGGCAGTACCAGCTCCATCAGTAGTAAACCTAAGTCTGGAGTCACTGATGAGCAGCTTCCTTCACCCGCCTATTTGAGGAGGGCGTCGCCACAGCAGCGCGCAGGACTGGAGAGCCCTTAAACCCCAAAGGTTGGGGGCCTAACTTGGACAGCCCCTTTTTCCACCTCAGTTAGAAGACCCGTGGATAGGGGACCCAAAAACTGGATGTGTGGCGCAATTGCCGAGTTTGCAGTGGAGAAGCTTTCCTCCCCCGGCCTTTAGTGGGGCATCAGAGCGGGTGTTAGGCGGGGGGGGGCCATCGTTCCCCCAAGGAGAACCCGCTTGTAGGGAAATGTGGAACGATGCCCTTTGCAAGTGAATCAGGCGTTATCGGCCAGGATTTTTCCCCACACCAATGCCCCTTTGGGTCAGTTGGGTTCAAGTACCTGCCCCAGCCACATTCTGATGCCGCCACCCCCCCTGATGACACATTGCGACGTTTCTCCACTGTTACCCCCATCTTTACCAGGGACTGGTTTGCCACCCCCCCCCCCCCCCCTCAACCTCTGTCATTGTGCCACTTAAGATTCTGCTGGCTGCTGTTGCTGTTGCCCCTGACTCCCGACTTGTCATTGTGAATGCTGACTTCATGCTGTACTGTGGGTGCTGCCCTGTCCCCAATGTGTCTTGTGCCCCTGCTGCCCCTGTGCTGCCCCCCAGACCTGCTCTCAGTCATTGTGCCCCCTCTTGGCTTCTCCCGTTTTGCCCCTCCAGAAGTCATTGTGCCCCTCTCGACCACTGCTGTGCTGTGACTCCTGCCGTGCCCTCCCCCTGTGTCATTGACCATGCCTGCTTCTGCTCTCCGCCGTGACCTCCGCTCTCGTCATTGTGATTCTGTGGCTTCCCCCTGTTTTCCCACCTCCCGAAAGTCTTGGCCACTGCCCCGATCTCATGTGCTGCTGTCGTGACCTCCACACGGTGATTGTGCCCCCTTTTGGCTAATATTTTTTTGCCGCCTCCAGAATGTCATTTTGCCACTGCCTGATCTCATACTGCTGCCGCCCTGCCTCCACCTGTGGATTGTGCCACTCGTGGCCTAAAATATGTTTTGCTGCCTCCAGAAAGTCTTTTTGCCACTGCCCTGATCTCATTTCTGGCGCCCCTACCTCCCCAAAACTGTGTGATTGTGCCTCTGTGGCCTAATAAATGTTTAGCCGCCTCCAGAATGTCATTGTGCAATGCCCGATCTCATACTGCGCCGCCGTGACCTCCACACGTGTGATTGTGCCATCTGTGGGCCTAAAACTGTTTAGCCCCCTCCAGAATGTATTGTCCAACTGCCTGATCTATCTGCTGCCCCCGTGACCTTTCCCCACTGTGTGATTGTGCCCTCTGCGGCCTAATACTGTTTTTTCCGCCCCCAGAATGTCATTGTGCCTGCCTGATTATGCTGTGCTGTCGTGACCTCCCCCCACTTATCATTGTGTCACTCTTGGCCCAATTCTGTTTTACCGCTCCCGAATTCAAGTGCCTGCCTGGAACCCTTGCTGCTCCGCCCCTACTCCCCCCTCAGTCATTGTGATCATATTTCTTCCTCCTTTTTGACCTCCAGAATGTCTTGTGCCCCCTGCCCCGACCTCATAATGCTGGCTTGGACCTCCCCCTCCCAGTCATTGTGCCCCTCTGTGGCTTCTCCTGTTTTGCCACCTCCCGAATGTATTGTGCCCTCTCGACCCCTGCTGTGCTGTGACCCTGCCGTGCCCCCCCACTGTGTCATTGTGCCACTGCTGCCTCCAAAGTGCTGCCCCGTGACCCCGCTTCAGTCATTGTGCCATTCTGTGGTTCCCCTGTTTTGCCACCTCCAGAAAGTATTGTGCCCCGCCCGATTCTTCTTTTTGCCCCCGGTTGGCCTCCACACTGTGTGTTGTGCCCCCCTTGTGGTAATACTGTTTTTGCCGCTCCAGGAAGTTTGTCCAACGCCTGATTCAACTGTGCCGCCCTGACCCTCCACACTGTGTGATTGTGACCTGTGGCCCAATACGTTTTTCCCCCTCCGAATGTCATTGTGCCACTGCCCCGGGTCTATGTTTCTGCTGTCGTGACCCCAACTGTATCATTGGTTTACTCTGTGGGCCCAATACTGTTTTGCCCCCTCCGAATGTCATTGTGCCTGCCCGCCTCATGCTGCTGCCCCGTGACCTCCGTCTCGTCTTGTGCCACTCTGTAGCTTCCTCCTGTTTTGCCACCTCAGGGCGTCATTGTGCCATGCCGACCTCATAATGCTGCCGCCGGGACCTCGCTCTCAGTCATTTTGCCACTCGTGGCTTTTTGTTTTGACTAGATTGCATTTTTGGTTTGACTCTTGGTTGTGGCTTGGTTTTCCCCAAGGTTTAAATTTACCCATTTGGGTTGAAAGCCCAGTTATTTTATTTGTGGTTTCCCCCGTTTTTCCCCCTCCCGAAGAAAAGCGATGGATTATATTGCTGCGCCTGATAATGTGTGATTTTATTTTTAATCTTTTAGGGAAGTTTTGTGATTGTGATTCTAATTGCTCCGCCCCGTACCTAAACCCTTTTATTGGCCACCGGGAATTACTGTTTCCCCTAAAAATTATTTCCACTCCTGAACCTAAACTCCCCTAATCCACCGGGAAGGACTCTTGGCCTAATCGGGCCCCCAGAATTATTTGGAATCCTGACTATTGGCTTCGGCCTAACTTACATTTTGACTTTGGGGTAAAAATGTTTTTTATCCCAAAATATTGGATCCTAATCAAAGGCCTTTTTATGTTATTTCAATTTCACTTGTTTTTGTTTTTAAAATGATTTTATGTACCTATTGTTGGGGGTTATCCCCCTTGTCCTAATGTTTCAGAGTGTTGTTTTTTTCCTTTTGCTCTGATTTTAGGGTCATTCCCCCTTGATTTTTGGCAGTTTTTGTTTAAATGAAGGGGGTTTTTATAAAATTTTAGGGGGGGATTTGGTGGGTTAAAAACAAACTGTATAAACCAAACAATCCCTTATATTTAACAACAACGTTTACCAAAAATGACTCGTTAGTTAAATGTCTTTTTAGGGGATTGGGAGTTTGGAACAAAAAAAATTTTGTGGAAAATTGGGAAGTACCGAATTTAATTTTTGGGGAAAATTGAATTTTTAAAGTGTAAAAGATTGGCGTTTTTTGCCTTATGAGGTTTTCTTTCTAAATATTTTGTTAAATGTAATCCTTTTTTAAACATAAAATGGAAAGGGTTTTGTTTTTTTGGGTAATTTACCGTGTGAAAAAGCCTCGTGGTGGGTAAAAGGGAAAATTTCCCCGTTTGGCTTTTTAAAGTGGGTTAATGTTAAAAAAACCCAATCTATTTACCCCAAAATATAAAAAAAGAGTTTTTTTTTTTTTTTAAAATGGGTTGTTGCCCGGAAGCCTTTTAATTTTGGGAAAAATTTTTTCTGAAACCAAAATTTTGGTCCCTTGCGCATTGCAGAGGGGTTTCCAAATAATTAGTAACTTGGGGCCCCCCAAGTACGCTAATGAATTTTCAAAATTTCTTTGCTATCCCCTTTTTTCTTGTCTTTCCCCTCAAAACCCCCCCCCCCCACCCCCCAAAATCCTTTTGGGGGTTTGTTCCCGGGGCCGTTGAGGGTCTTTTAAATTATTTTTAAAAAAATGATAAAAAGGAAAAAGCCCGGGGGGGAGTTGACCCCCCAAATTCCTTTTACATTTTTTGATACTTTGTTTTTTAAGGAGTATTTTAAATTAAACCCTTAAAACCCTTTAGTAAAAAAAATTTCTAATACAAACTGTTTTTTTAGTGTGGTAGATTTACCAGCACATCCAAATAATTAAAAACCACTTTTTGGCAAATCCATTTTATTGGGGACTTTCTTGCCCTTTTGGTGTTTTTTTTTTGCTTTTTTTCAAATTGAAAAAGTTCATCTCCTAGGGGTCCCCTCCTCCCTCTCAGCGGGGATGGGGTTCCTTCCCGTGAATAAAAAGTTTAAGGCATTTCCATATATCTCCGGTGTTTTATTTGACGGAATCAAAAATTCAGTGGCAAGGGGCAAAGTTTTCCCTTTGGCCTTCCTCAACTGTTGAGTTTTCCCCTTGTTTTTCGCTTTTTTTACTAAATCTTGGAGGTTTATATCTGCTCAACTTTTTATCCGTGGCCATTTGTGGTTGAAGGCTTGGGGCTCCTGAAATTATGCTGTTGTTTTTGTACCTCATGTTTATTGGACCGTGGCTTTCTTTTTTTGTTTTTAAAATTTTTTAGCACTCTCTGCTGGGTTCCCTTAGCAGCCCCGTGGTTTTCTTTTTGGTTCAAAAACATTTAAAATCTTTAAAGTCTGTGCTTTGCCCGCTTAAAACCCCCCTTTTGTCACCCCCTGCCACTTTCAGGCTCGCTAGGGTTTTTGGGGGTAAAATTCAGTGATTGTAGTGCCCCAGTCAGGGGAAAGGAAGGGACCCAAGCGGCGCAAAATCCGGTTTGTAAAAAAAAAAAGGGTTTGGGAAAACAAGGATGAAAACATGGTCTACTGTAGTAATGCATTAACACACTGTTTAGTCCTGATGATTTGCTCTCAGAAACCTAATAAGAATATATAGCACAAAGAATGATGTCATTAGGTGCTTGCCTTAAAGGGGTTGTATCATTTCATTAAATGGTCTTCAGAATAAGGGGGCAGTGAAAACAAACAACTTTGCAATTGGATGTCATTAGCAAAGCTGTCTTTTTTTCACAGTGTCCCTTATCTTCCATTTCTGTAAAGACAGTTCCCCAGTGCCGGTCGGATTCCTCCTCCTGTCCTGTCATTGGCTGACAGCTCTACTAATTTACATTTTGTCTGGCCCCCTGGTCGGATTCAGGATTCACAGAGCTAGCATTCCTGTCTCTCTCACTCAGAGTAAGGTACCAGCAGGAATTTCACTCTGCATAGCCAGAAGAAACACAATAACTCTGCAGGGCTGCTACAATCAGAAAGCAGCAGAAATGTGCCTCGATCCCTGCTTCTCTCACTCAGAGTAAGGGGCCATAGCAATTTCACTCTGCACACCCAGCAGAAACACACTGCAGCTGATTCTACAATCTGAAAACAGCAAAACTGTGCCATGGTGCCTAACTCTCCTGTATAGAAGGGAGATCTGTGCCATTCATAGAAGACTGGATTCAACTGTAACAAACCACCAGCTGAGAGAGGAGAAGAGATCATAGAAGACTGAGTTCATAGAAGACTGTCTAGCTTGAATGCAGGTATGTGGTATTTAAACAGCTCTTACAAAATAAGACTGCATAGGGAGAGGAACAGTGAGACGTGGACTCAGACAGAGAGGGGGGGAGAACAGGGCTCGGGAGCGAGCATGAACAGGGGGAAGTGAAGGGGGGGGATGATGTCATCATCCGTCAGTTAAGAAACACCCAGCTGGTTTTTTAGAGCTGAGAAATTGAAAATACTTTGAAACACACAAACAGAAGAAGCGATACATCCCCTTTAAATATCTCATTTAGAAAAACTGAGGACTCATGGGTGTTCTCGGACATGTTCTTTGTTATTGTACACTACAAAGTTGTGGCATGCATTACTCGTCATGAGTCAAGGATAGTAGCAACAAACATTGTATGAATCATGTTTTGCCATATGCTTTGGAATAAAATAAGGAAGCTAAAGATTACTGATTTATAAAAAAAATTGTACATTTTATTATGTATGTGTAGGGTCACATTCTAACTATTCTTTAGATGGATTTACATTGGTTTTAGTTCAAATTATTCATTTATATTTTAGTTATACAAATTATTAAAATATATTAATGTCTGAGACAAAAATATGCCATAAATGGCTGAGGTGGGAATACTCCTTTGAAGCGGAATATACAGAGAAGGCAATCTGTTTATGTTAGTATGTTTCCATGCTAAAAAGCTTATAACTGGGTGTCCGACTACTGGAAAACATGGATGAGCGATATTATCAGCAAAAGTTGAAATCGGCACGGTTTTTAGGCTTATCGGAAATTTCCGATCACGCGATAGTTTAGGTGACGATCTTATAGATAACCTATTACTATCGCGACATTTTCAGCATTTCCTGTCATTTTGACGGCCAGCCAATCAGCTCTGAGGATAGAGGGGGTGAGGAGGATGTACGACGTCATGACTGGGCGGTGTATATATCTCATTGGCTGCAAAAATCACGTGACCTCGTTTTATCTATGCAACTGCATTTCCTGTTCAGCTCATTTTCTGTCTATGCCACTTCACAGCAGGAAGTGTCTGCATTTAAACCAACAGCTGTTCTAACAGCTCAGAGAGAAAGTCTCTTCTAATACAAGAAACCATCCACCTAGCTATAGCTTAGAATAGAGTTAGATTAGAGAATTTCACTTCTTATTTAGTTAGAGAAAGTTTTAAAGATATCTTCTGGTGTGTCCAGCCGCGGGGCTGCGGGGTGGAGGAGGGGGTGCGGCAGGAGGAGAAGCTTTTGAAAGGAATGGAGATATTGTGTAGCCCAGTGTGTTCTGTGATCTTGAATTGAAAAAGCATTGTTTTTTACCACTTTTTTGCCAGCAGACCTCTGATAGGAGGTGAAATTGTCCCTGTTTTTTCAGTTCTATAGCAATCACTGCGTGTCAGTGTTCCCAAAAACCAGATAACTTATCCCTATAACTTTTAAATAGTTTTATTGAAGTCCGTGCGTCTGTTTGCCGCAAAGAGCTCAGTTGTACGCATATTGTGTTATACATATTTTCTAGTAAATTGCGCCTGATGTCAGTGGTGAGAATGCCGCCAAATTAATCCATATAACATTTAAATACTCTTATTGCAGTCCGTGCGTCTGTTTGCCGCATAGAGCTTAGTTATACGCATATTATTTTATACATATTTTATAGTAAATTACACCTGTTGTCAGTGGTGCGAAGGCTGCCATAGTAATCCATATGACATTTACAGACTCCTTTTTCTAGCACTTTTTAATCTGTGGGTCATGCAGGTTTGAGGGTCATGCTGCGGTACAGGACAGGTATAGTCAATGTCTAGTTCAACTAAAATGATGGTTCAAATCATACTGCCTTCTGGCACTTTTTAATTTGTGGGACATGCAGGTTTAAGGGTCATGCTGTGGTACAAGACAGGGATGGTGAATGGTGTGTGACTTTTTTTCTGTGACTCTTGTTGCCTAATTGTCTTGCCTAAGATGTAGCACATATCCAGTTTACTGTTGTGGATGTTAATTCCAGCTTCTCCACCCCTATTTGGGTGTAAGAATGAAACTGTTGTTCCTCTCCTATAGACTTTAATGGTCATCGGCGATCATCTGTTATCGACTATTGGCATGATAATTGCCGATATCCACTATCGACTCGATAACGATAGTTGACACAATCGCTCATCACTAGTGGAAACTTCAATGATCGCTATAATCTTTAGTAGTGTCTTGTAAAAAGTGTTACATTTCTTTGGAGCACCAACACAGGAGAAATGGATTATAACATACAGATCCAGGGAAGTGAATAGGTTGTCTGAGTGCATTTATTTGCCAGGTCCACTAAAATGTAAAGCTGCCCAAATACATAAATGCAAAGTTGGCTGAGCCTGATGAATTCAGAACTGCACAACTATGTTCTGTGTACAGGACTGTCCCAACCCTCCTGTGACAGAAGATAAAGAAGCATGTTGAATGAATGCATCATGCTTTGTTCTCAAGAGAGATAAACTTCTACCAGAGGTGTATTATGTAGCTTATTCTCACTTGCCCACTGAGAACACGTCACTTTATGGGGAGGAAAAGCTTTTGGCTGACAGCTACTGAAGTTGTATGACTACTTTTACTTGGCTTTCAGAGCTGTTGCACTGTAATAAAAAAAAAAAAAAAATGCAGTGACGCTTTAAAGTTTACTTTTTCTAAACGAAAAAAAACCCCCAAGACTTTAAAAGGATTTTCTCATTATGCGATTTCACCGTCACAGCCAGCTTTTCTTTCACTCTGGTCTTGTCAGGCTGTGGGTGGTTCTATAGCAGTGATATAGCATACTTAGCCTCTCTCTGTAACTAGCTGATACATTATAAAGAGCAATGCAGGAGATCTAATATTTAAGTAAGCATAGCTACACAAGCTGTGACAAGTGAAAGCAAAGGCTTATCAGTAAAACAACAGCTAATCTTGTTAAAGATAATTAGTTTTTCTCCAGAGTGCATTCCATTCGTGGGGTGACATAACTCCCTGCTCTCTGCTCAAATCACATAGCAGAGTAGGGTCTGGTTTGTAGGTTAACCATATAAAACTGTGTGCACTCAAGAGCACATAAAAATGCTCTTATGTCGAGCAAGCTGTCCCTTCATGTTGAACGCTAATCTTTGTATGCATAAAGTAAGGGAAGAAAGAAGTAAGCATCAATTGACTGATGTTAGTGATTATTTTATGTTTACAGCATTCAGAGAAGGTTTCCGCCCTGTATGGAGGATGAAATAAACACAAAGAAACAAACAACACAACGTTCATACAGTCACAGCACATCAGCACTAAGTAACTACAGTCTACAGAAAGAATCTAAAGCTGAAGAAGATATAAGTGAACTAAAATGATGTATTGGCAATATTTAAAAAAGGCCTTGAAGATATAGTGATAAAGTGAAATCCCATACTTGTAGAAAAGTTTGTTTTTCCAAACTTTGACTAACAATGAAAACTTTTCAGCAAACAATATTTTTGTTCCCTACAAAATTCGTTCTTGGTATAGCAATGCACAAACACCTAAAACAGACATGTATGTATAGAAAGCGTAAGGTCATTCCGCAACACAGTAATAGGTGAAAGCAGTGATTTATACATTTGAGTCCTTGTGTAACTTAATAACATTAGATTATACATTCACAGCCAGGACCTCCTCTCCGTTTCTTATGCTCATAGATAATTGTTTGCATTCAATATTTGCCATATTTTTTATTTACTATGTTCAGTATGTTATCTACTATCACAGTTATAGTCATATACAACCTCCCCTTTATGTGACCATTAAACACTCACATTAGTCCTTGCATATTTTAAAATTATACCCCCACAAATTCGCCAAGACACTTATGCATTACTTATAAATCAGTTACGGACTCCTACTTCATTAGAGCTTTTCTGGAAGATGTAGGAAATGGTCTTACCTATTTACCAGATGATGACCAGTAGTTGGTACGTACATGCTTTTGCCACAGATTTCTAATATATTGCGAACAGATTTCTTCTGCTGTAAACAGCCTTTAAAGCTGGCAGGAACACAAAATCATCTAAAAATCTGTAAAGCCGTTCCCCCCTCCCAATACCTTCTGTCTTCTAAAATCAAAAAGGTGTTTTGTAAAAGCGCCCCTTAAGAAACAGGCCTGGATTACAAGGAAAGTATTTCTTGCCTTGAAGAAATATGCATGAAAAAGAACGAACGGAGTAAGATGGAAAAACTAGAAACTAAAAATGGAATCTGTAAAAAGAAAATAAGAGGAGGAAAAATCTTCACTGCTGAGTCCAGAGGTTTGATTTAGGAGACTGTGATGCTTACGCCTACGAGTCTGACACAGCTTTAACAGAAAAAAAATATTTCCCAGTCTCTCTGCAATCCACTTTAAACTGCTTTATTAAACAGATATGGAACACAATGACCTACGTATGATAAGAATGCAACGGACTTGAAGAAATGTTAAATACTCATTTATCTAACTAGCTATCTCTATAAGTGCATCAGATCGCTATCTATATATCAATCTATCTGTATGTCTATCTATCTGCCTGTCTATATATCTGTATGTCCATCTATCTGTATGTCCATCTATCTGCATGTCTATCTATCTGTATGTCTGTCTATCTGTATGTCTGTCTATCTATCTATCTATCTATCTATCTATCTATCTATCTATCTATCTATCTATCTATCTATCTATCTATCTATCTATCTATATACAGACCTAGCAGAGCCGAAACGATTATTTAACTGTTGATTTCCACGATACCTCACCAGGTTCATTCAGAAAATTTACCAGTAGTTCTATGTAAATCTCAGTTCTACTATATTAACAAACTGAGCTCTACTACATTAACAAACTGAGCTCTGCTGCATAACCCTTTGATAAAGACACAAGCCATATACATTCTAGATTAAAGGAAAGTAATTGAACTTATTGACATATAGTTTTACCTCTTGAATTAAGGTTGTACTGTTCTCCCACAACACTAACTCTGGCCAATGTCTTCTCAGTGGTCCCATAAGAATTGTGCTGACATCTTGCCAGTCCTATAATGTGTGTATCAAGTCTTCAGGATAACCTTTCTGTCTTCAGGCTTTGCAGAACTGACAACCATTATTTTTTTTCACTCTTCTGTCTCCGTGGAATGATTTCCTTCTGACTGCTCTGGTCTAGGCTGAGAATTTGGGTCCTCATTTGGTTTTGATTAAATCCAGACAGGCTGCTTAGATGTTCAGATGTAAGCAAAAGAAAAAGACATAGCACGCAGGAAAATAAGAATGGGGGCCAATCCCCGGCGGTGTGTTGATTTCGATCTATTACTGTTGCAAAGGCCTGTACTGCAATGTGGTGGGGGGGGGGGGGGGGGGGGGGGGTGGGGGGGGGGGTGGGGGGGATAATAGTAAGTGAAAGGGGGCGGTTTGAGGTACGTGTACGAGCGGGGGGGAGGGGGGGGTGGGGTGTTGAATTGGATATTAAGTTTTGTTAAGCCTTGGATTTTTTGTTGATCTGAGTAAAACTTAAAGGGCAAAATTTACTAATATTCTCTTGTAAAGTCACCCGACCACTGCTGTGAATCCAGTCTACTAACAATATGTGGTATAGCTTCTCTGTGTGTGGAAGACAGGATCACCGGTGAAGGCTTGCTGGGTGATGTGGTGCACCAGTGCTTGGAATCAGACACAGAGACTCTGAGCTTTTTGTAGTCTTTACTCACGGCTCAATACTTGTAGGACATTACACTTTTTATCACAGCACATTACACTGTATTTTACACTGCACAGTACTCTTCTTCACTACACAATTGCTTCCCTGGCAATTCCTCACTTTTTTCTTACTCAACAACCTTACACCCTCTAGGCTCTTCAAGAGCGAGCATGTCTAGTGCTCATATGTACCGAAGGTGTCCTTTTGCAGCTTTTTGGTACACTGTCGCCTCCAGAGAACCAATTTAGCAACTGGAAGGACCTGCTTCACTGCTTCCGAAGGACACATCCCCATTCTGTCCTTGTTTCATTGAGCTTTTGCACCATGCTTTACTCTTACTTGCACTCTCTTGTCTATGAGTCTAGGAGCTGCTGTAGTTAATATGGCCTGCACTACATCACCGCTATATCCCCTTTTTCTTACTGGAACAGAACTGACAACTCCTTTTACTATATTCTGAGGGAACTATCAACAACAGCCATAAACTCTGAACTTCTTTCACAATGGGCCAATCCCTATCTAACTGTGTGTAACACTGCTGCCCATCCCCTATACCTCACACCGATTGGCTGCAGACTCAGCTATCCTGACTGCAACCACAGATAAACCTCTTCATGTACCTATATAATACAGTACATAGTATGACAGTGGGGAAAATAGAAGTATTTGATACATACTGGGCGGTACTAGCCGATTTTTGGGGTGCAAGGTTCGCCACACCTACAAAGAATGGAGTGGTCTTGTAGATTTTTATCTAGGTACAACATGGTCAAGCTGTGAAAGACAGAATAAAAAATAATCCAGAAACTCACATTAGATGATTTAAAATAATTAATTTACATAGTTAATGCTATGAAATGAAGTATTGTGATACGAAAAGAAGAAGACAAAACGTTAATATTTGGTACAAGAATACCTTGGTGTTTTCAATTATCAGAGGTCAGACATTTCGGCCAGTGTCTGAAGTTTTCAACGACATTGGCACAGCTAGGGATGTTTGGGCCACACTCCTGCCATGACAGATCGTCTGCCAGATCTTAGGGAGTCCAGGTTTTTCGAGGTGTTGTCACTCCGCTAACCATTGAAGTGTCACCGTCCCTAGCAAAGATTGTTCGATTGAGTACAGGTCTGGAGACTGGCTAGGACAACTGTCTAGGACCTTGACAAGCTATCTTAGCGTGGTCACTCCATATTGCGTGGCTGCGCTGTGTGATGTTGTGGGTTCATTGTCCTGCCTGGAAATGAACCCACCACGACCCATCTTCAATGCTGTTACTGAGGGAAGGAAGTTTTCGGCCAAAATCTCGCAATTCATGGCCCAATTCATCGTCTTTTTAATATTGTACAGTCATCCTTTTCTCTTTAAAGGGGTTGGTCTCGCTACAAAGAATATCTTTCAAAATGTAGGGAACACTAAATGAAGACATTTTCCAAATACATTGATTTGTTCATCTTGTTTTTGTTAAGGAGCTACAAATGATTTTATCACCTTCCTGCTCTATTTGTTTTTCGCCCTAGTGACCGGAACTGAGTTACTCCTGTTTGCTCCCCTGCTGTTGTTCTATTGTCAGTCAGGAGTGTTGTCATTACAAGTCCCAGCAGCCAGAGTGAGAGCAGAGTGTTATCTGAACTTTCAGACAAAAGCCTGTAATTACTACTGTTTACTTTAGATAAATCTCCTGCTTGAAGTTTCAGGAGAAGCTTGCTAAGCTGAATCTAAAAGCTAATTAGAAGATGGAATACACTGAGTTTGAATACACAGAGTAATGCACAGAGCTCGTATGCCTAATTACAGACAGTCTGACCGAGGAAGTGACAGGGATGCATCTAGTGAAACTGTTGAGGGGAGAGAACCCCTTTCAGAAGGATAAGCACCTCCCAAAGGTATGAATCTTCCACGCCGCCAAGCTTCAGCGTTGGAATGTTGGTTCTTGGAATGTAATCATTCTTTTTGTTTAAATGTCAAACTCAGCGATATGGAGTTTGATACCGAAAAAGTTCTATTTTTTGGTCTCATCTTGACCACGATTAACTTTCCTCCCATGCCTGCCTCTGATATCCAGAAGAATCTTGCAAACTGCAAATCGGGCCAGACATGTGCTGTCGAGGATCAGGGGGACCTTGCTTGCCTCTGCAGGATTTTAATTCCAGTGATTGGCATAGTGTTTTACAAATGGTAATCTGTGAGACTGTGGCTCTATTCAAGTCATTGACTACTTCCTCCTTTATAGTTCTGGGCTAATTCCTGACCTCTCTCAGAATCATTCTTACCTTATGAGGAGAGATCTTGCATGGAGGCTCAGACTAAGGAAGATCTACAGTCATGCCTTGTGTTTCTTCCATTTTCTAATGAAGTGCGCCAACAGTTGTGTACCTTCTGCATCAGTGCTGCTTGCCTATTGTCCTGTATCCCATTACAGCCTTGATGCAGGTCTCAATGTTTGTCCGCCTGCTGGTGTGGCTTAGGACAGCTCTTTGTAGGCCATGGTGGAGTAAGTTGAGATTTGATTGTGTATGAGTGTGTGGACAGATGTCTTTTATACAGGTAATGAGTTTAAACAAGTGCAGTTAATATAAGTAATCAGTTCAGTGTTGCAGGGTTTCTTAAAGAAAAACTAACAGGTCTATGGGAGACAGGAAGTTCCTAGCTGCTGGAATGTTATCAAATAACGAATATCATGCAAATAAAATGCAAAATTATTTATTTAAAAAGTCATACAATCCTGATTTTCTTTGGATTTTTTTTTTTATGATTCTAAGGTTTCACAGTTGAAGTGTATCTGTGATAAAAATAACAGACCTCTCCATTCTTTGTAGGTGGGAATACTTGCAAAATCACCAGGGTATTAAATACTGGATTTAATAGGTGTGTACAGAGGTTTAACTGACATCAGACAGGCAACAGCTGTCCATGTAGACCCACCTGGCATGTGCTTTTGTGCTGGCAGCTCAGTAACTCAGTTACAGTAACCAGTAAGTCATCCTCATAAGAAAGATGAGAGAGACTTGTGTGCCAAGAAGTATTACAGCTGGGATCCTATTCTGCCTTTTGGCCAGTACACAGCAACAAATCCCATGTTTTCTTTCACATACATAGACTTAAATGTTAAATTATTGCTGCATGCAGTCATTACTGCGAGCTTGAAGGCTGTATATGCCCTTGGGGACAGTTTTCTAACTAATTGCATTTTTTTTGGAGCTGAAAAATCAAAAAAAATATCAAAAATGTGTAACTGACTTCTGTAACTTTTTTGTGTCATTTTGTACAGCAAACTGACCAGCTAGTAAATGAGCTTAGAAGAAACATTAATTGGCTAGAGACCAAGAATTCATTTTGCACCCTGTTATGAAGAGTGATACATAAAACCTGCAGGAGTCAAAATATAAAAAATATGGAAAAAATCAGTTATAAAACGTTTTAGCTGAAAATGAAGGCAATTCAACAACATAATGCCCCCCAAAGGTGCCCATAATCTTCAAATCAACCTGCAGCACACATGCAACGCTTGGTATGTCGCCTTAGTGTGGCACGCCTGTGAATGAGTGTATGTCAGAGAAAAAAAAACAGTGGTGCACAGCTCGTGAGCAGGCATGGATAAGTACTTAGGGTGCACCATATACACATCTCTTGGCCCACCATTAGTGTTGAGCGATTGCGTTGGCTATCGAAGAATCGATGCGCTAGTCGATAGTTCGTGACCGCTATCGATAAGGTTTTTCGATAGTGATCATCGCTTTATGAGCGATTACCATTAAGAGTCCTATGGGAGAGCAACACACCTTCATTATTACGACGCGCGAAACAAGGCGTGGTAGATAGCTGAAATTAACATCCACAACAGTCAAATGGATCATGCTACATCCCTTAGGCAACACACTTGAGGTTATAAAGTCACAGACAAAATAGTCACTAGACCATGTCCACTATGCCCTGTCATTGTACCACAGCCTGACCCTTAAACCTGTCATCACCCACAAGATTAAAAGTGGCCAGAAGGCAGTTAGTGATTGAACCATGGAATGTTACACTTGAACTGGAACATTGAATATCCCTGTCCCTGGAACGTCAGCATGGAGCACCCCAAACCTGCATGTAACCCCCCGATGTTAAAAAAGTGCGCAAAAAGAGGAGTCTTTCACCAACCACCATTTTAGTTTGAACTGGACACTAGACTATATCTGTCCTTGTAACCTCAGAATGACCATGTAAAACCAGTGCCTGACGGCCACAGTTTTAAAAAGTGCCAGCAAAAAGGAGTCTTGTCAACCACCATTTTAGTTGAACTGGACATATACTGTCCCTGTCACCTGGGGACCAACTAGTAATGGACCATTAAACCTGTCTGACCCCCAGATTACAAAGTGCCGGATAAAAGGAGCTTTTCAACCACCATTTTTAGTTGAGACTGGACATTACGTAGACCTGTCCATGTGTTGCCACTACACATGACCCAGGCCGGATTTACAGTGGGTGCGGTGAGAGCCAGGCTTGGCGTCCGCCCATGCTATTAACACGCAGGTTTAATATGCCCGAGATGATGACCGCAGCAAACAAAACTGTCGGGCTGAAGCAGAGGTGCGGAAGCGGAAGTGGTGAGACAACTCCAGCCTTGCCTCAGTACTATCAGTCAAGACCTGGTACGCTGTGCCCGCCTTGTTCCTTATGAGTTGTCCGGACCAATAAGAGCTTCCTGTGGAAAATACGTGACTGGTGGTTAACACTGCCTTTACATGCCCAGTGCGCTTTGCTATGGCTTTCTCTTTTCTCATTTTTACTCCTACGTCTGAGGAAATTGTCCTCTGTACTTATTGTTATCTCTGATCAGTGATCCATACTCCATGTCCCTCTGAATACCCTACATGCTGGTCAAGTTTTCCTGTTCCTTCCTGTAACAATTCAGAGGGAATTTTTTTTACCAGCTATTTTGTACATGCAAGTTTTTTAGTAGTTTAATTCTAGAAAACACATTTTTAAAATAGGATGGAATCCCACCATGTCTTTTGTCTCTTTTTTTCATGTAAAATGGTTTCTCATAACAGGGATTGATAGCTATGTTTAAAGATCTTGCTAAAACAAGTAATTTTTGCAATAGTGTCCATTAACATGTGTCCTACCTATTTCCTGTTTCTGACAGCACCAACACCCCTTGAGCCACTCTATGACAATTTGTGAAGAACAAATGTCTGTTTAGAAACAACATTTTTTTAGATAGGACCTGTAGTAATAGCTGCTGTCAGCAGCAAAATGCAATCCCTCAAAAATTCAAAGCATGACCTCTTTAGCCTAGCTTTGGACAATGTGAAGTAACAGAATGTCGTTAGAAACAAACATTTTTTAGAATAGGACCTGTAGTGGTAGCTGCATTGCCACAGAGCAAAATGCCCCCAAAAATAATCAATAACGATGACACAAGTGAGCCACTTTTGACGGAGTGTGAAGAATCAAAGTGTGCTATAGAACAATTTTTTTTTAGAATGTCGGACCTGTAGTAGTGTTGCTGCATTTCAAAGCATAAATGCCGCCAGAAAATTCGCGAAGCATGACCCTTGAGCCATTTTGGGGTCAATGTGTGAAGAAATCAAATGTCTGTAGAAACAACAGTTTTTTTTATAATAGGTAGCCTGTAGTGATTGCTGTCATTTCAAAGCAGCAATGAACCGAAAAAATTATAAAGAATGACTTCTCGAGCGAGCCACATGTTAAAAATTGTGAGGGAGAAATTGCCACTTCGAAGCCTACATTTCAGTTGTCGCAAAGGAACACAGCATTAATTGTGTATCTCACAGGCTACAGGACCCCAAAAAATTAATAAATATGACTTCCTCAGGTGCCACTATAAAAAATTGTTGAGGAGAAATGCCGACTTAGAAAGCCACAAGTACTGTTGCCAAAAGGACCATATATTATGAGCTGTCTCACAGCAACATGGACCGTCTAAACCATTGACAATGCGGAAAACTCTTTAAGATAAAGTGAGTCAAATGGAATACGGTGTTTGTCATGAAACTTGCGTGCTTTTAGCATGGTCATCTCACAGCAAAAGAGAGAATAAAAGATGAAAAAGAATAAAATTTTGCGCTGTAAGCAAATGATCTGGTTTAAAAAAAAATTTGTCAAGAGGACCATTGTCGTGTTTGAAAAGGAAATGATGAAGTAGACCGGAACAACTAGATCGGTATGAACTCGGGGCAATTGGGGCCGAGAAAAAAAGACAACATCATCATGAGATCCATGCCTGAATCATCTGTGTTGAAGAGTCCAAAATCTGTCCCCATTATCTGTGGAAATCCCGGATGCGTTTTGTCTGTAATAATGACTCCTGCCATCTGTGCTAAAGGTCCGCTCAGATATGACGCTGGCTGCTGGGCAGGACAACACCTCTATGGCGTGAAGAGCCATCCTCGTGCCATTACGTACCCATTTTTTTTTTGGTTACTAGAAGTCTATGGGTCCGGAAACCCATATGCAAAAACATAGTGGTTTGAGAACGCAGATAGTCGTGCACCATGATTTTAAGCTGATCTCTGTGTTTTGGGATGTGTCCCCTGCATTGCATGCTTGGGTGAGGTGGAAAAACAAAGATTGCCAGAGGCCCCCATTGGGCTTCTCCCCAACCTTGCCTGTTTGGGGGCCGCTACCCTTTTTTGGCACTCTACTCTGTTCACGTTCGCTGATGTTGTTCCACCGTGAAAAGGGGGGAAACGTGAAGCAGACCAACAGATGTCTCCCAGTTATAAATCAAAAGGGGTCCCCCCCCTTTCCTGCATTTACTCTCAAATTTGGGGGGGTGTGAAGGAAAGTGCTGAGTTTTGTTTTGTCCCGGGGAAATCCGGGAAAGGGGGGCCACCCAGTAACGTTGTTCATTTTGAGGGCCCTTTAAATGCGGGGATCATTTGGAGGAAATGGAGCACCCAAAACACTCATTTTAAAGAAAATGGACCCCTTGATTTCCCAACCCGGGGCCCGGGGGGACAAAGAAAAACTGATCCCCCTCATCTTCCCCTCCGCCTCAAATTTCGCCCCAAACCCTTTTTTCCCAAAAGGAAAGGGGGGACGTCGGTAACATGGGTTTCAAGGAAATACCTCCTCTCGTCCTCCCCCTCCCCCGCTCCCCTTTTCCGGCACAGCTTAAACCCAGCCCTGCTTGCCTGAAATGTTTCCCCCTTTAGAGCTAAATGCGCCACCCTTGCCCTAGCCTGGCCCCCAAAACCCCACTGCCTAAGGGAAGACCGTTTGAAATTGTAAAACTGTGGGGCCTTGTGGATTTGCGGAGGGGAAAAGGCCCCCGTGTCCGAAATTTTTGGGGCCCCGTCTCCTCCTCCGTCGCTGGGGGGGGACCTTTGTTTCAAAGTGTCCAACGATCGTTCCAGAACTAAGATAAACCACAATCTTTTTCTGAAAAGGGGCTTTGGGTCCCACTGACCATTTTGGGGGTTTTCCCCTTTCAAAAACGGGCCAAGGGAAAATGGTGCAGACTTTTTTAAAACCTTGCCCCCCACTCCCCCCGGGGGTTTTCAACTCCCCGAGGTCCGCACGCTGATTGCCCAGGCCATGTGTCATTTCTACTGCGACGGCAGTGCGCTCTGCCCCAAATCGCGGGAGCTTTTTGGAGGGGGGAAATTTTTCCCCAGGGTTTTCCCCAAGTCAACAATGAGAGGGTTTTGAGGGGGAGGCCGAGCTAAAACGCTGAAAACGCAGCCAGGCGGGACGAAGCAGGGTGCAAACCCGGGGGGAAGTGCAAACCCTCAACCTCGACCCTTTCCCTTCGCAGGTAGTCCAAAAAATCGGGGACTGGCAAAAGCCCCAAAAAACACGTACCCTTTTAAATTTTTTGGTATAAAAAACCCGGTTTTTTTTTGCACCTTTCAATTCACCTTTTGGTAAAATATGGGAAAATTTGGCTGAGCGGCGTGGAGAAAGTCAAACAACCTGAACTTTCTCCACTAAAAAATTCATGCTAAAAAAACTTATCCCCAGCCCTTCCGCCCAAAAAAAAATTTTTTTAAACCTCCCCATCCCACACTACACAAAAACCCCAAAACGCCTTTTTTTACCCCTTTCCACTCCCTCCTAACCCTAAAGCGCAGGCTCCGGTCACTGACCTCGTGCGAAACCGGGCCCCACTCACTTCAAAGACAAAATTAAAAATTCCGGCAAACATATCCCCTCCCCAAATAAAAACCCCTCCTGTCCCCCCCCCGCACTCCTCTAACCCTACTCGCATCCCTTGACCCGACGACGAGGAAAAGGGGCCCAAAGGCTTCTCCTGTCTGCTCGTCCCACCACCTGCCTATTTGCCCCCTTTATTCCATCCCCCCCCTCGTCCATTTCTATTTCCCCCCAGCGGGTTCCTCTCTCCCCCCTTTTCCCGGGCTATCTGTAACCTCTCCCCTCTCCACGGGGAAATTTTTCCATCTTCCTTAAAACACCCAAACTTTAACCCCCTTTTAAACTAAAAAAGCCCTCCCCCGGGCCCCCGCCCCCTGTGCTGATAACAACCGCCCCAATCCCCCAAACCCTTTCCCTTCATCTCAAAACTCCGGGAACGCTTGGCCCTACTCTCCCCAAATTTCCGCAAATTTTCCCCTTCTAACCTCCTTTTTGACCCGCTGAAATTTCAGGTTTCCGCCCCCTACACTCCAAAAAAATGCCCTTTATTTAAAGTCCAAATGCCCCTCCTAAACGCAAAATCTCGGGGTACCTACTCATTTTTTGTTTCCCTTTTTGGATCTCTCTGCAGCTTTTAAAAACTGGGGTTTGGCCCCAAAACTTCTCCCCCCAGCATGCTCAGAAAACCATTGGCCCCCAGGACACCCGCCTAGCTTGGTTCCGTCCTCCCTCTCTGACCCGCCCCTTTTCAGTGCCCCTTTTTTCCTTTTTTCCCACCCTCCCCCTCCTCTTCCTTTTAGCTTTTGGGGGTTTTCCCAAAGGGATCATTCTAGGCCCCTCTCCTCTTTTCATTGTACAAAAACCCCCCCATTGGAAAAACCACCATCATAGATTTGGCTTCCAGTACCAAACTCTATGCGGATGACACCCAATTATTAAAACCTCCCCCCCGTGACATCACTCCAAACCTTGCTACAAAACCCAGTGACTGTCCGTTCCCCTCTCTGACACATGTCCCCCTCTCCACTTAAACCAAAAAACCCCAAATAAGACTGAACTTTTTGTCTTTCCCGCCATTTTACTTTAAACCCAAACCCCCCCCTTTCTATTTCTGTTTCTGTATGTGGTTTCCCCCCCTTTCTCCTAGGCAGCAAACCCCTGTCCCAGGGGTTTTTTTTGGGTTCCCGATCTGACCTTCACCCCATATTCCAATCCCCTTTCCCGCTCCTGCACCTCACCTCCAAAAATATCTCCAAAAAACCGTCCATTTTTTCACTGTGGAAACGACCAAACTCTCATTACTCTCTTATTCTTTTCCCCTCTTGACTACTTTCAACTTTCCCGCCCTTTTCCCGGGCTCCCTTCCCCCTGCAAAAATCTCCCCCCTCCAAACTGCCAGAATGCAGCAGCCAGGCTTGTCTTTTCCCCTCCACCCTAAAAAATGAAACCTTTTACCCTGTCCAAATCACTGCCACTGGTTTTCCCATCCAGTACAGGGTAAAAGTATTAAAAATCACACTCTCACCCTTAAAAGCTCTCCACCCGCGCGCTCCCTCCCTACAAACTCCCCCCCTAGTCTCTGTCTAAAACCCCCCCTAAACCCGTGCCCTCCCCCGCTCTGCGATGATATAGACTACATTCCTCAATCCCGAAAACCCCCACATGCCCCCCTAAAGATTTCACAAAGTGGCCCGGGGGAAACCAAAAAACCCGGAATAGCTAACCCCGGGGGGATTCTGGGGGCATTCACAAACCCCACAGTTTTTAAGAGGGCCCTGAAAATACATCTTCTCGGGGGGGCCCAAACCCAAAATCCCTAACTGCTATCACACAAAACGTCACTTTCCCCGCAACCTTTGGGGACCCCAGGCACTTTTCTGTAAAAAAAATGTACAGTCTGGGGGGGCAGGGTTTAAACCCCTTTTTTCAAAGTAAACCACCCCCAAATTTTTGAAAAATGGCCGGAACCCCTTGTAAAAATTGGGGCCCCTCTTAAACCCTATGTTTTTCCAAACCCCTACAAAACCCCAATAGATTGAAGCCCCTCACACAGGGCCCTTTACAACCTTTTGTCTTTGTTTTTAAGACTTTTTAAAGGTAATGAATGTAAAGTTTACCCCCTGAAAAATTTTAAAGTGGTGCGGAATATTTTGGGACTAAAAGAAATAAAGATTATTATTATTATTATTATTATTTACATGGGGTTTCTGCGTCATTGAACAATGCCCGGGTGTGCAAAAGTCAAAAAACACGTAAACCCGTTTCCTTTTTCCCTATGATACAAAGGTAAATTTTTTGCACCTTTTTAATTTACCCTGTGGTGAATACCCGAAAATTCTGTTTTTAAAAATTTACGTGGATGCCCGCGTCAATGAACAATCTGGGTGTGGGAAAAATCAAAAAAAAACGCAAAAGTTATGTTTTTTTGTATATACACGGTTTTTTTGCACCTTTCAATTCACCTATGGTGAATATTTTGAATTGCTGTTTTAAAAAAATTTACGTGGATGCTGCTCAATGAAAAATGCTGGGGGTGCAAAAAATCAAAAAAAAACCCTAACTTTTTTTTTTTTCGTAAGATCACTGGGAATTTTTTTTCCCCCTTTCAATTCACCTGTGGGGAATATAGAAAATTTCTGTTTTAAAGATTTTCGTGGATGCTTGGTCAATGAA